>JAUYWI010077753.1:0-13539 GCA_034780595.1 Parotoplana pacifica
AAATACATTGATATTCTCTATGGCATACTTATATCATATCGAGTCCGCTTACTTATTGACTCCCCCTCGTATAATCGGGAAAAATTTGGGAATGAAAAATACAAAAAAAGTGAGAACCCTGCCAAGTTAATGAGTAATACCAAAAGATAATATTTGTAAAACACATGGCAAAAGAGAGTTAACAAGTAAATTTCTGTGGAAAAATTAAGGTAGTAATTTTTATTTTTGAACAGACTTATCCCCCCTTGAAAAATTATAGCTGCTCAGGTAT
The DNA here is from genome assembly GCA_034780595.1 of Parotoplana pacifica. Lineage (NCBI taxonomy): Eukaryota > Metazoa > Platyhelminthes > Proseriata > Otoplanidae > Parotoplana > Parotoplana pacifica. The sequence continues at coordinate 272 of JAUYWI010077753.1, forward strand.
GCTGCCAAGCCTTCTGATACCCTAAACTCATTCTTAACATGATTGCCTTTTCTATCCCCTCTATGTGAATAACGTCCAAAGTAACTAAGTGAAGCTTTCACTACTAGCCTATAGCATTTCTTCATGGTCTATTTCATCAACAATCAAAGTATTTGTTCTTCTTTCTGTCCATCACATCCAAAGCAGCCTTGTCCATCACCACAGTTCAAAGTAGTCTATATTTTTTATCCTATTTCAGCATTGTCCAGGTTTCTGATAGGGAATACAATTGCTCTAACCATTCTATATTTAACCTTCCAAATTTTGCTAAGCTTTTCCATTGCTGCTTTAGCTAGCACAATTCTTCTGTGAATTTCTTTTTCACAATGGTCATCCTTGTCAATCAAAGTTACTAGGATATTGAAGCTGTTGATGATCTCCATGTAGTCCCTATCTATTTGAATTCTGTTTATATTGCCTGTTGTTAGGATCTTGGCAGATAAAAATACCTTTATTAATAAGTAGAATCCCACCTTAAATCATATGTAATAGTTATAGAATGACGCAGCTTACATATTCTGTTGACAAACTAAGCATACATTGGATTACATGAGACACAGGCATGCTCAAATTGATTTCATTGTAGTATTGAGTGATTTGAGCTGAGTGGTGTATTGGGTGTTCAGCTGCAATGTGTAGAGCTGCGCAGCTGTGATGGGTTTAATTGAGTAATACACGTGAAAAAGAGTGACTGCATATCAAAGGGAAGGATAATGTTGCATCATGATACATATATTTCCGATTTGTAAAGAGCCATTTTAATATGTCAAAATTTGTTACTTGGCGCGTTTCTTTTGACCGGGGTGGGTTGTATGTATATCTATATCGTGCTTCGGTCTATATAAATACTATGTACTATGGCTATAGATATTCAGCAGGGATATTCATTTTGAGGGAGACTATCTTCCATGCATATAACTGGTATGTAACTATTATTTGACATGCTTAGATAATTAAGAATTTATTTGAATTCGAAAAATACACTTGTTTTTAGTTTGAAACGGCGATTTTTTGTGAATATCCCTATATTATTGTAAAATAATTTCCAATTGATTACCGCTAGGCCGCAAGTTAGCTGAATTAAAATGTTTGGGTATTTTTGTAACAATTTTATGATATTGTGTTTACACAATTATAAAATTGTTTTTTATTCTCCAAACAATGTATAACTTCCAGAATATAATCTTTAAACAAATGATTCTAAAATTCATCAAGTTTAATTTTCTCCATTAACCATTTAGCTATGTCAATGTCGGTAGATTACAGATTCTTCTTACTGACTTTATTGTGTACCTTTGAATGTGTCAAATGCAAATTTAATCTTCTTTAATTCTTTAGTAAAGCAGCAAATGAAATATTTGTCTCTTGCAAATTTAATCTTATTTCAGCCATTGGTAAAAAGCAACAACTTATTTCAACCTAAATACAATAATAAGTGCGTCAAAAAGCAATATTCACAAATCCTCTTTTGCATTCGTGGTATTGGGGAAGGGAGGGGGGACCTCTTAGGATTTCACACTTCCGGTCGACGCATTGGGATGATGCAATTCGGAACACCAGTTGGTTATGATTCATCCACAAATTTGTTTTTGAAAAACTGAATTGGGTTCCAATGCTTTCTTTATTAACTTTCTCTGAACACAAGATAATTAGCCTTTCAGGGGTAAAAAGGTTATTTGATATTTTTATGTTTCAGGGGCTAACGACATTATTAAGTTCAAGAAATTAAAAATTATCCGCTTGACTCCAAATTTTGGCATCGGTTTGTTACAAATTAACGATATTGTTGACCTTCAGATAATTTCTGACATGTTCAACATTAAACTAAAAGAATTTCAAAATTGTCGAACATTATCTAAATTAGTGCAATAGTCAATTAACTTTGATATCAAATTTCTTCTAAGAATTAATAGATGATCCTCTGACATCATCAGTCTCCTATTACAACAAGGGTATTGTGGTGCTTCATCACCCAAGAAAAGTGCTATTTACTTTTGTGAATTCAAAAGATGTCCGGTCATATCGCACTCAATTCATGTTGACTGTGTTTTATGATTATCGTGCAATTGTGCTTCTAGACTATCTCGAAAAGGATCAAAGTTTGACTGGACAATACTACATAAGTTTTATTGGCAGAGAAGGAAGAATTAGTGGTATCTTCAACACAACGCACTGATACAAGAAGCAAATGTTGCTCAGAAGACAAACCGAAGATCTGGCATCCAAAAGCTACCCCATTCACCATACAGTTCGGAATTAGCCCCTTCAGTTTCATTTTTTCCGTTTTCTAAATACGGATTTAGCTGGAAAAAGCTTTTGACATGCCTGAAAACCTCAGTGAGTTTTGTAAATGAACGGATTGAAAACAGAGATGACACTTATTGTAGCAGGGTATTTCAGGAACTCCACCAACAATGGGAAAAGTGCGTAGCTCGGAATTGTTCTTATGTTAAGAAAAGCTTTACATAATTATGTATTTTTTGTACCAATTACCTTCCTACCAAATGTAAATAAAGTGTGGTTTATATAAATTCTTGTTTACTATATTATTCCGGATGCTTAATAGGCGCACCACTTTTATGATAAAATGACATGATATGCCAAATAAAAAGGCAATCAAATCAACTCTTCTTCTTTTTTTTCTTATCTAAATAATATGTGTTTAAGAGCAGTAATAAAAAAACAGGTTTACTTCGCAAGTGATAGCCCAGGACAGCTGTTTTTGCCTTGTTGGGCCTCATCAGTTCTCTTGCTAGATATCTACGATTAGGGGCATGTTCACGGCGATAATGGGGAATAGCGGGGTTAAATGATTCTATATGATCCTCCATAAGTTTGTGATTACTTTTGTTTGGGCGATTTGTGTGTTTTCCTCTTCTATCCTTTTCAACAGTCATGGAACCTATGGGAACTAGCCGTGTTTGTTTCAGAGGTTGATCATTTGTGGCTTTGTAGCCAAGTGTGGTTAACAAAATGTCTTACATACCTGAACTTTCTCAGTTGGTGTTTCAAAATAGTATAAACTAGAGAATTTCTTCCTCTTATTATTATCGTTCCTTGTCATCTGAATTGATTTGAATCTCCATTGGGCTCTTTCGTCGAATGTCATATTCCAGTATGCTATATTTATCGCCATTCGCTTGTTTCATTTATAGAATCAATGCACTTTTGTACGCATGATCTTTTGGACGGAGATAACAGAGGGTGCATGTCAGCATCGTGTTTAGATGTTGATGGGGTGGAAATTACAAATTGAGAATCATTCACAACAATTGAATCGGATACTTCATTATCGGCAATTGAAGCAGGGACATCGTCATCGAAAACGGATAATTCGTTAAAATTTGTAGTTGTAGATGTCGTAGGAGGATCTTCTTTTGGTAGGGTAGAGATTGGAATTGATTCAGATACGAGCTCTGGAACATTTAATGGTGGATCCAATTCACTTGTGAAAGACAATTCCGGTATGTCAGACACATTTAGCGGAAGTTAAACATTATCATCAATTAGTAATAGCGATTCTTCCTCGTTCAGGGTTGGGTGAACTATATTTGTGGACGCATTGGACGAACATTTAGTCTTTGATTTATTAGAACTGAAAGAATAAAATATAGATACATTTATGAATATATGGGAAAATGTTTTTAAATAAAAAAACAGTAAAAATATAATAACTATATTTTTGAAAATAACAACTTACCATAATGCCAATTCAACCAACTTCCGACCTCTAGACTGGTTCATTTTGATCTGACTGAATATTTGACACTCACTGGTCATATACATTCATAATATATATAATTGTGTATTTAACAATAAAATTTCACTATACTACGACTAATACGCCTTAACGACTAATCGCTCTGTTTGATTATACATAATTAAATTATTAACGTGTGTACCTATAAACATAATTAATCGTTATATAATCAAATATACAAATAATCTCGTAATTTGTCGTATCCTATATTGAAGATACATAGTACATATTAACAAGCAAGAACATCGTATTTTCCAATACACTGTTATTGCCTTGCGATTATTATATTTACTGCACATATTAGATACGACAAAGTGAAATTATTTAAATCAAAATTAGTACCACTAATTGGAAAAACTATTTTATAATATTTAGCACACAGTTTGGTAAGTTGTCTAAGTTTACTTATTCAACAAAAATTTTTTTTCATAAAAAATACGATACGGTGTTCTTACTTTGTAAGGCAGAATGACTTTATAATATATGAACTCAAATAAAAGAAATATTAAAAACGTTTACTTTTTAAAAATAATGTTAAACTTTATTAAATATGAATATAAAGTTCAGAAAATATTGAAAAAGTGATTATTCAAGACCATACATATGTATGATAAAAAATGATGATTCATTATATAAACATGGTGAAAGATAGTGATATTGAGGGGTAAATTTGTCTAAATGATTAAAGATTGAACTAAAATTGATAGTGCGTTTTTTTAAATGTATATTAATAAGTACTTACATTATGTACATATTTAAGACCTTTTTCTGCTATAATAAGCATTAAGTAATATGTACAGTATTTCAATATAAAATATATGTAGTACTATATGTCAACATAAATAACATAAAGATTGATTTTTTCCCATCTATCCTGCATCCGAACTAATTAGAATACTAAATGACTTCAAATTAGCCTTAAATACGTAAAATGAACAGTAAATAAAAACAGATATTCCAACTTTTCACTTATTGAGTGAAAGTAAAAAATCAATCTAAATACACAGGAATATGAAGTCATTGGTTTTATCTTGTTCCTTACATTTGTACATTTGTGCGCTTTCAGTAGAAGACTGAGAAATTGCAATATTATTGTTGTAATAGAATAGTTTCCTGAAACTGGAAATGAAAGGTTGAATGATTTTCCAATGTTACTTAAGATATCTCCGATAAGAATGTGCCAATACAACAGACGCTAATAATTATGGAATGGTTATTTGAGAAGCTCCAATAGCATTGCTAAAAGGTTGTGATGCTTAAGGTAGCATTAAAGGTAATTGAACACTGAACCATTCAAAGAAATAAATATTCTTTTCCAAAGAGCTCGTTTAATGAAGTTTCTATTACATTTCATTAAATATAGAATAACTATTAACTTGCATTGTTTCATAAGAGTCATAGACGTCTAGGATATTCACTCGCAGCAATTAATGAATGATATATCAGAATTTCAATGATTTGTTAATCACGATAATAAATCAATACAGCTTTTTTTATACTTTTATAACTCTGCCCCACTTTGTCATCGGAGAGGAACAAATTATAATTTGATTTTTACTTCGATCCACAACTTATCTATCAAAGCAAACCAACCGAAAAGAACTCCACTGAATTGGGAGGAAATTCAGGGAGTCCTGTGGATGACAAATCTAATCAGAACCTTAGACGCCAAAGTTGTACTCAAATCAATCAATCATGGTGGCAAGTTGACCTGCTAGATTACAAAGACATTACCAATATATTTATTTACAAACGGGGACACTTTTGTATTAAAAGCTTGTCAAACTTCACAGTTCTGGTAAGCCGTTTAAGAAGGATCATTTGTTAAAGAGCGAGCGGGTTTCATAATGATACGTAATGATCTCTTAAGGTATCAAACAACGGCTCCAGTGGATTCACAAAATGTGCTTCATTTGGCAATCTTGCAGATGCTCAAATTATTACACTGAATTGTCGAGCAACTGGTCGCTATCTTCGAGTTGAACTAACCCAAAAGAATCATCACCTTTCTTTGTGTGAAGTTAAAGTTTACGGCTACTAGGGTAAGAATATGTCCTTAACATTCTTATAATTTTGATAATAATTGTATACAGTACAACCTGGTTAATCGACCCTTTGTAATTGTCACTATTTTTGGAACCAGTGGAATGATATGCTTATTAATCAGACTTTCCCGTGTAAATCCGTTACTTGTAATCCGAATCTGACGCTCTTTATTTTAGAATTTCCATAATACCTACTACATACAAACAATAACATTTGTAGATGGATGTTTGTTATTGTTCAATGTCCTATTTTGAATTAATTACATCCATCATCCAGCCGCCTAATGGAAATTGCTCTCCATGTTCAAAAATAGGTTATTAGATCAATCAGTAAATCTACAATAAATGATATTTTACATGATTTGTCTAAGTAGTTAACACATTGAATTTCATGAAGTTGCAGATTCTAGCATAGATTGGCAGGCGCAAATAGAAACTTATTAAAGCGCGGCAGCGTGTGATCGCCATTGATTATCTAATTGAAAGTGAAATGACATAAATTTGTTAAGGAGTAAGAAGTGACATCTGAATCAGTTATTGACTAATCAAAGACTTTCTGTTAGAAGAAGATATCATTCCAATACTTGAGGAAGCTGATCCTACAAACACTACTGCGGTCCCGATAACTTGAAGTTGCACATGTCAGCACGAATATGCCGACAGTACACACTAAAACGTGTATTGATCAGAACTCTTGATCCATTTACCGAGATATACTTACATGTTTAGATAAAACAAGTTATAGTAGTGGCTACTGAATCATATATTTTGTTCATATTAAACCTTCACATTATCAATGAGTACGTAACTTTTTATTCATCTTTTACTTTGAACAGCTTGTAATTATAAAACGATGACATTTGAAGGAGGAGGCAACGAGCTATTTGTTACTTCTCCAAATTTTCAAAATGGAACTCGACAATTAACGACTTGTAAGTATCATGTGATTGTGCCTAAGGGATTTCACGTTGAAGTTCAATTAGAAAGTTTGTATAATTGGTCATTAGTAAAACCGTATGGAAAACCCGTTATTAATTTCAGTAAGTTTTGTTTGTGGCATTAGTGAACTTTGCATGGTGACTGTATAACTATTTAAAAATGATTTAATTTTCCTAAACTAGGTCCAATGTTTAAAAAAGTAGTTATACAGCCACCATGCAAAGTGCATTTACACCGCGTCTATCAGGTATAGATTAACGAAATCTGATTAATTGTATCCTTAGAGCAGCATAAAAAAGTTACCTTGGTTCTATGTGTAGAGTTATCCGAGAATAGATTTGACCGTTGACACCTACTGCACCAGGTTATTTGTTGTAACGCCAGGTGTGGTCTGAGACCGCAATATTTAAAACACATGTAGTTAATTGTTCACAATATTTGTTTATTCGATTGTTATAGCATACATCTACATATAGCTAGGTATGTAATATTCAGTAAATTACCCAATAGAGAAAGGACACCAGATGTCTTTGTTTCTAGCCTATGATTTATATGCATATACAATGGTACATACACTATAGTAGAAACCATAGATATAATTCTAATTTTATGAAGACTGGCTACAAAGTGATGAATCTGATGAAGTAAATTTGGAGATTGCTGTCAATACAGCACCAGATGGTACGCAATGGAGCCCTGATGCACCTCAACAAGCTGTCCGCCCTAATATTTGTAATTTGAATAACGACCCGATAGTTCCAAAGTCACAACGTACGAGAAATGCCACAACACCCAATGAAGCCTGGATATTATTTTGTACTGATGATTTTGTTTATACACACTACTAACCGACTAGAGCCATATAAAGAGAACATACGGATGACGGGTGTACAACTATAAGTCTTCAGCGCCAGGACCAATAGATACTGACAGAAATCAACGAATTCCAGCATCAGTACCATGGTCCTAAATCAACGGTAACAAATTTTGCAGTACTGCGATGTCACGCAATCTATTAATTTTAATTCATTCATTTATTCGTTTTGATAGTTACGAAACACGTGTACAAAGAATAATAATCGGTTCCTTCAATAACAAACATTGGACACAAATGACAAATGTCACAGTTGATAAAATAATACTCAGTTTCCGTGATCGATGTCCAATAAAAATATATCACAGATCTAAACCAGATTGCTATGGTATCAAAGTATTCATGGTGTACGATGCAGACACACAGTATGTGCAAAATATAGATCCATAACTGTTCATTAGCGAACTTTGCAGCTAGACATGCTCAACGGAATTTCAAAGTTGTATTGTGCTTATCCAGTGAACCCTTGAATGACCGCTGTCAGGATATTGCCAATAAAATATTTCAATGCTGGCTTACAGGTCATTCAAGGCAGGAGTTGATATGTTCAGCGAAAGAATATACGGTTAAAAATAATATGTACAGCGAAAGAATATACTGTTAAAAATAATAAACAAGCGATGGACAATGTGTATATTAGATCAAATGCTTTATGTTGCTGCTCATAACGCTTGGGTGTGATTTCCATCAATGAAACAATCTGGCAAGAAATGTTTTCTATCTCAACTGACCAAAGAACTTGCTTAAAAAACAATGCAAAAGCGCATCAATAATAATCAATATCTCAATAAAGAGTTTATACAATGATAACGGCATTTGGATTCCAAAGACCACTACCTCTATTGCTAATAGAGAAGAGTTTGTTTTATGTGTCCAAAACATATAAAACCGAAAGAGAAGACAATCCTGCTCATTATGCCATCAAAACGTATGTGCTAAACACATCCAGTAACTCGGTTATGTAGAAATTATGTTCACAATGACCTAGAATAAGTATATAAGCTTGGATATGCATGGATATATTTTCATACTTATATAACATTATTCTAAATAAATACTCGTATGGTACATATTATTATCTCTCGCCTATTGTTCTTTTGTTTTATATCTACACGTGTTTATGTTTGGATAATATTAATAAAAAAAATTAATTAATTGATACTTAAATTTTTTCGGAATTAAAAAAGTTAAAAATATCTTTGTTCATTTGTTTTCAGCGAAGAAAAATGTAAAGCTTTATTATTACACAACGAAGAAATTTAATCTTGGTAGAGGAAATATAACTTTTACTTATTACCCAGAAGATAAGGAAAATGGGGCTTTTAAATTAAGATTTCGCCCATGTAAGTATAAGTTAAATTGTTCAGAGATATTGCAGTATTACACACAAACTTATACGGTTTTTGTCGTGCAGGTACATGTATTGATTTGTAATAAGTTTGTCGAAAACTGTCAAAACAATAAAACTAGCTTGAGGAACCATTATTTAAAAAAAAACTCTGAGGTACTATCTAAACTAAAGAAATGTTGTGGCAGTGTCTATTATGTGCAAATATCTAATTACGATCAATTGAAAAAAGTGTGATTCATTTTCTTTTGACCAATTTCACAAATGCCATTGCCGGCTTCTTGCTTCTTATCAATTCTTTTTTTTGTTACTCGATCCTTTGAATCTTATGATATGCGATTCTCTGAAATGGTGACCAACTCTCTTCTTTCTTATAGTTAAATTGAAGAAATGGAATGGAACTTGTGATAAAACAGTTATTCTGGATCCCAATGCCTGGTACCCGGGTATAACATCACCGAACTATCCACATAATTATCCTAATGGTTGTAATTGCACTTACACATTAACTACTCCTCCTGGTTTTCAAGCTGGTTTTATGTTTGTGAATGCTTTCGATATAGAGAGAGACGAGAATCAGAATGTCCGGACTACATTGCTGTTTCCAAATTCAAAACGATTCGAATTGTTCGCAGTCTTAAATTATCCAGCTTATCTAACTCAACGGTGCCACGGAGGCTTTGCGGCAATGTGAGACCAACACGTGAATTTCTATTAGGATCAGGAAATACAAGCATCAACTTTATATCTGATTGGACTGTTTCAGGAAAAGGATTTAAGTTCATTATAAGTAAGTTGATTATATTAAAAATGGTCAAAGAATATTAGTTTACTTTTTATGTACTCTCCAAATATTTTTTATTAAATAATTTTAATAAACAAACAATTAGGACATGTCTCTGATTTTACAGATTGAAAGTTGACCAATATTTCTTTCTGTATATTGTTAGTTTTTTCTTATTATTATATAAATCGCTACAATTTTGATATCATATTTCTGGAGACAAACATCAGTCGATTTAATTGGACTTCTGGATTATATAATATTTGCCAGATCCTGTATCATTTTTGCCTGGTTGTCCCAGAGGAGGGGCGATTGACAAGAACAGAGCGATTACGATGAAATTTGGAATCACTTTACCAAATTTTCTTGTGGAGGAAAATTGAATTTTTACCCCTTAAGTCACTGTTCAATCGTATGAAACATGTACGGTAGGCCAACATGGTCAAAATATACTTGTTCTGAAGTAATGAGTTCTGTAGCCAAATTATATTAATTATCTCTTAGCTAACATTCCTCTATATTAGAATTACTAGAAAATGACCCTATGATTTCCATAAACTTTAACAATGTTCTCTTGCAGAGTATATTTTGAAGGGATATAGTTGGATTACATTCATTACTATGATGTTACTGCTGTTGAGAGCTTGACAGATATTATTTATTGATTTTTATTTCATATTTTGAATGTTTACTGCAGTAGAGATAGTATTCTACATATAATAGACATCAGTCGGAAAGATGTAAGTGCATTTCGGCTGCAGAACAGATGTTGCTAATGAAACAATGTAAGCTTGTGATAATTATGACAGACAGCAAGTCAGAGCTGGGAAAGGAACCATGTCATGCGTATCAGAAGATTGAGATAGAAGATACGAAAGTTGTGCTTCAGACCAATGCATCGTGTTGGCTTCCGCAGACCACAAAGATAAACTAAAATCAATTCTAAAAGTTTATCAAATTTTTTGCATCTCCTGGATCCTTCCAGGAAACATAAACGGCAACGGTTGTTTGGCTAGCACTCTAGAATGACAGTAATTTTATTCTTGCATGGACATTCAAAAGTATTCCGGCCCTCGCGATTCTGAGGAAATTTGCGAATAGAACATTTTTTGGGATTTTAGTAGGTGTCAGATAAACTTTCTGCGGTGAAACGCCACCATTTTTAAATGTACAAGTGTCAAACACCCCATCATGGTCGGTGAGACCTTAGAATTGAAGGTCCAATTCTACTGGACGAAGAAAAGGAAGAACTTAAAGCTTCATTCAAAATAAATGAATCTCCACTGCAGTCATTTTAATTTTTCCTGGGGATGGAGTGCCGAGTTTAAAACATTCTGCCAAAATGGTTCAACATAAGTTGTGTGAGTTTGTTTTTCTGTTTCCTATTACAATTGAAGAACTGCGATAAGAAAACTGAAAATTGTTGTGAAACTGTATCATCATTTCCATAAATTTTATGAAAATAATTGCCTGAGGAATCTTGTTTCCATTCACAATGAATGATTTTATACTTGTAACAAGATTGTACAGCTGCTGTAGATAAGTACCTACCTTATATGCACTTATTAAAGTATTTCCACTGATAGAATGTGAGATAAAAGAAAACAGGCCTACCATAACGACACCTATCAGACAGATTTTTTTTCTGACACAACATTGTAAGTGCATATATTTATCTGACTCTGGGCACAGTGTAAAAGTTACATATTAAGTGCAGTGCAATTTGTCGTTTTGATATAATGTTCATATTGATATGGTGGCACGGTCGGCTCATTATTGTATAGCAAATTAATAAAAACATTTTTACAAAAGGCATGGTAAAAGATGGTTAACAAATAAATTTCTTGTGAAAATTAGGTAATAATGTTTACTTTTGAAAAAGGAGAAGGGGATCTAAAATCAGACTTGTCCCTCTTCAATGTTATAGTTGGTCAAGACAATAACATCGGGGTTAGATCGCCGGTGAAGTCTATTATATTCTACCCTTCGCACATCCATACTATTAGAACCAGCAACACTGATAGAGAGGGCACATTTCACAGCTTCATGTTTTCCAGATAATCACAACTCCATTAGTGTTGGCCAAATAAACGCTGGGATATTAATTGTGATGATGAATATTTAGTCAATTGGATCGATAGAAGTAACCTCTCTGTTCTTTTCTTTTTTTATATTATGTATTTATTATTTTTGTGCTTAGGCATTAGGAGAAATTTTATACAAGAGAACTGTGACAGAACATTGAGTCTAAAGAAAGGCTATAACTTGCAACGAATAAGAATACCACAATCATCTCATTTTTTTGGGAGGAATTGTACTTATAAATTAACTGTTCCAACTGGTCATATAGTAATAGCCGATATTAGTGATCTATATCTTGAATATAATTATAAAAGAGGTTTATCTTCATCTACTTGGAACAAAGCTGATCCTGTATGTCTGGACAGTCTTGAAATAGTTGGTAAGTTGTAATTATATCAATATACTAAAATAAATATCCTAAATAAATAATTTTGTCAAAAATAACTGGTTTTGATAATTAATATCGTAGAATTCCATAGACCCCTTTAGTAGAAGGACTAGTATCTTGCGCTCTCGGGTAACGAAACTTGGGTCCCAATCTTTTACTTTAGGCGTCTATACTATTTAGATGTCTGATAAATTAATTTATCCGCACTTTTAGCTCAGCTCTCTGATTGGACATTGAATAGAGATAGGATGAAGATTCTCTACATACTACACTGACTGTTTACTTCACTCTGTTTACTATCAAACAGTACGATCAGACTGTCGACTGTGTAGTTAGTTGCATAGTGTTATTGAGTGAAGTTCTGCAAGAACAAGTCAATTCTAATTGGCTTTGTATTCTAGAGGCTTTAATCAGAGTTGTGTCCACCTAAAAGTGCAAATACCTACATGCTTTCTTCCTGACAACTTTATTACGGTGAAATTGTTTAACTTCAATTGTCGATACATTGGTAAACGTACATATTTTTATTTTTTAATGCCTAAGAAGTGTAATGTCTACGGGTGTCGGGGAAATTACAGGGGTGAACCATACACCAAAGTAATATCATTTCCAACTGATGAAGTGGAGCGAAACCGTTGGATTGAAGCTATGCCAAATGAGCGATCCAGTTTACTACGGCTGAAGCACATCTATGCTTGTGTTCATCATTTCGACTGTGAATGGATTACAGTGAAAGGGGGAAAAAGACCAAGTCATCCACCATCCATTTTCCCTGGCGTTTCAAAGTCATGTTCGAAGCAGAGTGGCTATTGACTCAGAACAACTTCACCTATGTGCTACCTGGTGTGTTTGTTTTGCTGATGAGGCCCTTCAAAAGTTCTTTGGCCAAGCCAGACAACGTAATGGGGGTAATTTCTACATTGACATTGTAAATATCAAGGCAGCTGCAGAAACCAAGAACCTCCATGCACTTTTGAAATATGAGTCTATGCCGCACAAGTCTAATAAT
>JAUYWI010077764.1:0-13539 GCA_034780595.1 Parotoplana pacifica
AGATTTGAATTCTGCATATCAATATTAGTCAGTAGTTGTAAAATCACAGGTGCATACATTCAAAATGTTTGAGTGGACACTCTATGTAGGTATATTTACTCTATGGTACTTTCTGTCTAATAAATTTGGCGTACCTACATAGGTTATAGGTCGGTTGTATATTAATATTTAGAAAAATATTTAGAAAATATTTAGAAAAAAATAAATGCAGTTTTAAGAGTGTCTAATTAAGTATGTATCAAATTCGAGTACCTACCTATATATAAATGTACTCAGTCATCGGAAGAGATAGATTTTTTAAATACATTAAATGCACATTATAATAGAACCTCGATTTTAAAACTACTTAGATACATCTATCAAATAGCTTACCTAGCTAGTCTATGCTAACATAACTTAAACATTTAGTTTATTAACTTTATCCAAATTATGGCAAACTAATTATGAAATGCAACTTTACCTCTCACTCCCAAATTTAAGCTATGTAGAAGGGATATTTTTGTAAGTAATTGAAGTTATAATAATGCAATACCTATATATGTGAATCAAAAGTTCGGATTGTAATATTTTTTATCTTAAAGCAATGAACTCATATTTTCTTGACGATAACTTTAGAATTAAAATAGCTATATTCCTGCATTTAAAAAATATAAATATCCATACTTTATAAAAAATTCTTTTGGATTAATGGAAAAAAACCTTATCTTAATAGAATCAGGTGCGATATTATATGAAAGATTACGTACCTCCTTAGGAAACCAAATAAAATTAATTAGTTATAATAGTTTGTGGAACAAAATGCACATGACTACGTGGTTTTGATTTGATTTTGAAAAGATGCTGTTTTTATGTTGAAGTGTTATATTTTTCAACATCTATGATGTTAGTACTGTCAAAGGTTTGGCAGATTTTAATTTATTATTTTTTAATTTTGTATGTTTGCTGCAGTAAAGATTTTATCCTACATAATATGTATTTCCTGTATGTTGTTATTACCTATTTATTAACCGTTATCTTGTGTCACAAAAATTATAGATAACTTTGTGTTTGGGGTAGTTTTGTACCCACCTGTAAACAGTCCGTATTTAATGTCAGATTATGTTAAAAATTTATATACCACTACCCTTATAATTTAAAGTTAAAATAGAGTCAAATCATGAAACTTTTTAATGTATTGTTATATAACATGTAAGAGGTCTTATTTATAGCATACTATACGTAGGTATACATATTGTAATGAGTTATATATAAACAAAAAGAATTATAATGAACAGATACTAAAGTCACTGAACAAGAAAGATCATTGAGTCTTGGTAAATATTGAACTAATCAAATATTCTACAAACAACTGAGACATTTAATAGAATTACGGGATTGTTCCTTACAAATGAAGAGCTTGCAAATTGAATGTATCACCCGAGTTTTCTTGTCGTTTGCACGAGTGCATTTATAACACCTTCCAGTTCTTCGTCTTTCTGACTGTCACGTTTCTGGTTCATGCCCTAGGGCCTCAAACGATCGTCGAACGAATCTTGACAAATTTGGTGCATTCATTCTACAATAAATTAAAAGCCCTTTGAACAGCAATACGACTTTCAGGTCGACTAGTCATACTAATATGTCCAACTAAATTAGTAAATATGACAATACTGTATGCTACAAATAGTGTCCAAATTTAAATTTTGATTATAGATAAAATAGTCTGATTGAATAGGGATCGGTTAGTTACAAACCTTCTTCCTCTGAATCTGCAAGTCAATCAGCTGGTGTTTCAGCAAGACTGACTGCAACCTTCTTGGAGCAGAAGACATCCTGGTTCTTCAATGATCAGCTCAATCGCCCGATTGAACATTTGTAGACCATATTAGGCAAGTTCTGGAGACAAAAGAGGTACACACAGTGCAAGAATTATGGGATATCATCAGGCAGATATGGAATACAATTACAGCGGCTACCATTGCAGCACTAGTGGATTCCATGACCAGAAAGATGCAAGCAGTTGTTGAAGCTCGTGGTGGCGCAACCAGATATTAACTTACGCTTCCTGAGAAAGCATAAACGACCCCTTTCAGGGCCAACCACATACTGATTAATAAAATGCTTAATAGCACATTTTGAACCTTATTCTATTAGGGGGATGGGTTAGAACAAAATACAATCCTTTGAGAATGTACATAATATATCTGTATTTCTATTGTGCTGATTTGTTTGTTGATTTATGACTTATTTAAGAGGCATATCTATACCTTTATAAAACTATAATTTATCAATCTATGTATTAAATTTGAATATATTTTTCAAACAATTTAATTTTGTGTAAACTGAAGAAATAGAAACGCGTTTCTACACAATTTTATTTTTCTACAGTTCAAAGTCTGGCTTTCTTTTGCTACTTTTTTATTATTACCACAACTGAGCACTTTTATCATTTTTCTATATTTTTCTGTATATGTATGTATGTATGTATATATGTGTAAATACTAGATAACTGCCAATATAGGAGAATATTTAGTACTTTATTTTATAAAACAACCTTATTTTAAACACAGTTTTACATACCAAATTTACTGGGGTACAGAATTGCCCCAAACACAAACTAACATGTATTTACTTTTAACATTTTATACAGATACCCATTTGATAAATGTTATGTATATTTTTAGTCTCGGTAAAATTTGTAATATGTCGTACAGTATAAAGCGACCATCTCCTTTTTGTGATATAATAGGTATTTTAAACACCTCTGGAGAACAAAAATACCCCAACCACAAGATAACGGTTAATTTAAAAGGCAATCTTGGCTAATTGAAAAATATATAAAACAACTGGTGTTTTTTAGTCGAGATAAATCATTTTTGCATAAGTAATAGGTACAGTTGTTTAAACTCTTTAACGCAATTGCCATATTAGGTATTTCATAATATCAGATCCCTAACTTTTATCAACAACGATGACGAATATAAAATAAATATTTAAATACAAATAACTTTTGAACCTTTTAAGTAAGTTTTTTTCTATGGAAACGTTTGGTACTTAGCATCTTCTTCACTGATTAATATATTTTTATTCTTATTTATGCGCAGTGCATGCACCAATTTTGATTAATTTAAATATTATGACTTATAATTTTTGCAATATTTATCTAGGTATTTATATCAAAATTCATTTAAAATAGTCTATTGTACAAATTTCATTAATATAGTTTTTTAAATATGCATTTTAACAAAAATAATCAAATACGAGTATATAAACACATAATCTACCGACTGGTATTATATAATGTAATTACTTGTATTTAAAATCAAATTTTAATTTTAAAGACATTTGTCTTTCAAGACTTTATAGGTAAAAGACAACAAAAATAATACTATCTTATGTCAGTGGATTTATTAGTGCAAAAATAACTATTTATTCATACTAGCAAAATTTTATATCATAATAACATTATTTTTAATGTGATAAATTGTTGACTTTATTGAACCTGGAATCCAGATTTGCATTGGGGGTCGTATCATTAAATCAATCGTATTTGTCATATTTCATTAATCGTAATGTTTAAAAAGTTGTAAATAAATTGTTGGACGAAAAAGTCTTCATTATAAAAACGTTGTATTGATTACTTAGTTGTATTTATATTCGACTTTTTAAGAATAAGATTATTTCATTACGACGATTTCATTATGATTGGTTAATTACATTTTTTTCATTACGATTTTTCAATACAACTTCAATAGAAGTTTTTCAAACGACTTTTTCAATACGACTTTTACAAAACGACTAAATTCAACACTCATATTGAATTTAATGGTATTAACTTTTTAATATTTACAACTTTTTGAGTGTAACCTGGGTTGGTGAAGACAATGTGTTATTCGAAAAATTGGGTTTTCTGAATTTCCTATTCCTATGTCTAAAATTCGTATGTAGAGCTGGTGTCTATGATATCCTTTTAATCCTATCTGCTCTTTGTTTAGGTTGTAGGTAGCATTTCAGTATTAATCACATTGTCCACAACAAAAGGCTAGTAGGGTAGGTACCTAACACAAAGATTATAACTGACCTAAAAATGCTTAATCATTAGATATCGCCAGATGTGCTTGTTGTTGAACATAATTTAGTTCCTTGGTAATTATAAATACTT
Organism: Parotoplana pacifica; assembly: GCA_034780595.1. NCBI lineage: Eukaryota > Metazoa > Platyhelminthes > Proseriata > Otoplanidae > Parotoplana > Parotoplana pacifica. The sequence goes on from JAUYWI010077764.1 coordinate 4,142, forward strand.
TTTTTCATCGATTCCATTAGGCTTCAAACAAATTTGTGGCAGGTGGAAAAGTTTTATAAAAACGTTAATGATGAGGTCTGTCAAACATTGATTCTAAAATCTAATGCTCACTACATTGTATATTTTATTAAAACGTGTAATTTATATTTTTTTATTGAAATCATTAGCTTTTGAATTTTTATTTTACTTGTTGTTATTATGTCCGATACGGTAGTACCTTGCAGATAAAGTTTACCTAATTTCAGTTTCTCCTTATAGTAGGTTAAAAACATAGAAATATCAAAGTAACATACCCACAATCAACAAACTAATCTAATTTTATCCGAAGCATTGGCTAAGCGGTATTCGTAACTCAGCTAGGTATGTATCTAGAGCATATTTCTCTGATTGTTTGTATGAACTGTTATCTGTAAATTTGCACTTTATACCCTTAGCTGTTTGATGTATCAGATATGAATCTTTTCTGTCAGATTCTATTAATGTTCCTTTTCCCAGCGAATTCATGCAATTTGGATCTGAATATTTTTATAAATTATCCACTGCTGCAATGCGCCAAGGAGGAATGTATCGATAGATTAATATTTAGTGATTGAAGTAGGTAATTGAAAATAGCAATTAAATTTGTAAACAACTTTATTGTTTGTTTCTGATCTTGTCTTGATAAACGAAAACAGAATGCCAAGATAATTTTTTTTGACATCCGCAATTCAGTTATGCATAGTACCCACATAGTTGAAGGTTAGGTTTTCGAAACCTTTGTCGGGTGGGCAAACAAACATATATTAGAACTACAGAAACATACTTTGTTCTGTGTCTAGAATGTATTTTTACAGTATTTATATTAGAGAATTCAATAGGTTATTTTATAGTTTATGTTTCAAGTATCTACTAATAGGTAACATACCATACCTACTAAATTAATATCAAGTAAACTGATAGCTTTATTATAGTAGACTGTTGCCATTTGATTTTAGTTAGAATTTTAATCTACTTATAGTGCAAGATCTGGAAAAAGGTTTGATTGTACTATCGAGTCCCTAAGATTTTGCGGTTGCATGATGTAGTATGTATACCTTTTCTTTATACTTAAGACGGGCACACTTGTTTAATTAATTCAGTTCAAAAATATACTCAGAGGATGCCCAAACATATCAATTTAGGTATTTTGAATAATCGAAACTAATATTTTGTAGGAAAGATAGAACAATTTGTGGGTAGCATAAAATTGAGAGGAACAAAATCTTAGTTTGATTACCAGATTTTAAAATTTTCCGAATATGTTTGACACTTTTGAGCATCCAAGGGTAGACTAGACTTGATGTAAATTGAAACAATTGTTTTGGGAAAGTATATGCTTTTGTAACGCTGTTATTTGTAATACGGATTATTTGTTCAACGCGAGACTTTCTATTCTGTGCATAATTTGAATCGATTTAACCTCTTATAAATTTTAGAAGGACGTCAGATATAAAAATGATGACTCCAATATATATAGTAACATCAATTTTAAGAAATTTTTAAAACTAGGTAAATGGTAGGTATTTAAGGATGTACTTTCTTTTTCTACACCAAAGGTGAAACAATAAAAAGATGGTCACTAATAGGTTTAAAAATAGATACTCTGTAGACCATTAAAATAATACTGCTGTAGTATTTAGCATACGATATAATATCTTTAATGTTTGACAATAAAAGAAGGATTATTATACGGTGAGAGACTAACATTCAGCTGTGATATTAAAATGAATATATTATACATACCTATAATATTATAAATGAGGAAAAATAGACCAGAGTAGAATATATAGAATAACTACCTATTTCAGAAAAGGCAATTTGTATAGATAGTATTGTTTGTGATTGTGTTACATAAAAATTCATATACCGGATTATTCGTGGTGTTTAAGAAGTCCAAATTATTTCCAGTCTCTTCAGAATATCCTTCAAATCATAATTGCGTAAAAAATTAATCGAAGTACATAGGTATTTTTTTAGAATAAAAGGAAAAGCCAAACCTTCATGGAACATAGGTATTTTTTTAGAATAAAAGGAAAAGCCAAACCTTTATGGAACATAGGTATACAATATTAGCCGACTACTGTTTCGTAAAATACACCTTACATTTTCAAGGCAGAATGCAACGTTCAGAAAACCGCTAGTAAGGTAAATAAGTTAGATATAAACAAAAACATATAAATAATAGAATAACAGACAGTCATAATAAATATAAACAAAGCGAGGATTAAGAAACTTTAAACTGAAAGAACCATTGTTGAGTAAAAATTTAGTAGAAAATGATATTTTTAATTCCCTGAGGAAACAAGATATCAATATTTTTAAACCTGATAAAGGTAATGGTCTGGTTATTTTAAACAAATCTGATTATTTTGATAAACTTAATAATAATTTCTGATTCTTTAAAATTTGAAATCATTAATTCTGACAGTATTCCAAAAGCTATTCAAAAGACTGAAAATTGTAACTTATGTACCTACTTACATTTACAAACACTTTAAAGCTCATGTCTCTGCATATATTGTTACTAAAATCCATCCAGTAGGCTCACAATACTGATTGTCTTCTTAGAGCTGTTGTTAGTATGGTGAATACCTCTCAGTATAACTTAGCTCAATTCCTTAATAATGTTATTTTCCCCCAAATCTCTTTGGGTTCTTCTTATGAATTTTTAAATAATCTTTCAAATTTCAAATTTCTGACAATAACAATTTCTTGAACTTGGATGTTACCAGTTTATTCATTAACATTCCTTTAGATGAAACTATTGAACTTTCTTTTCTCTGGCTTTGAGAAAAACAAAGTTAAATTATTAAAATTTGCCACTTCTGGAGATTTTCTATTTAATTCTAAATTATATAGACAAACTGATGGTGTAGCCATGGGATCTCCCCTAGGTCCTACTACAGCTAACCTTTTTCTTGCTGTTAATGAATCCTCATACCTAGAATCTGATATAGATAAGCCCCTCTTCTAGATGATACTTTTCTTATTATTCTTCCAAATTTCAATATTAATAGATTCCTTAATCATATGAACAATCAGTACAATTGTATTAAATTTATACATGAACTAGAATAAGGACAATCCCATAAGAAATAAGTAAATTAATACCTCTGTTTATAGAAAATCTTACTCTGACCGTTTAAATTTTAACTCTCCTTGGAAAATACCTAGGTTTTATAAAATGTTTAATTAATAGAGCTTTTATAATCTCCTCTAATTGGTTTAATTTCAATTCTGAACTTTCCAAGCTTCTTTATCAATTCAAGTTAAATTACTCCCCATCTAAACTTTTCTTTTCTTATGTCTTCAACTTTCTCAACAAATTTTTTGTAATATTAGCTCTTTAAATAATAGGGTCAATAGGACTTATTTTTGTCTTTCTTATTTAAGTCCTCATTCCAAAATTTTAGTCAAAAGCTTATTGACGTAGCTCGTGATATTAATTTGGAACTCTTCATGGCTTTTTGAATGGTTAAGATTGCGTCATATTTTTCTATGAAAGATGCAGTAATACCCAAAATACTCAAATCCAAATTGTTCTACAAATTTAAATATTGAGTTGATCCTCTTTTGGTAGGGCAAACCGCCACCTCTCCATCAGGATTTGTGAGCATAAACATCAAGGTCCTATTTCCAACCATCTATTGGACTGTGAGAATTGCAACAACAACTTTCATGAGATGTCTCTCAATTTTGGATTCTACTACAACGTTGTTTGAATTGGCAATCAAAAAGGCTGTCCCTATAAAACATTTTTCCTAAATTAAATACTGTGTTACTCGACAATGGTTCTACATTTGGTTTAAAGTTTCTTAATAAACTTTTTTGTGTAATTATGACTGTGTGTTATTCTATAATTATATGTTTATGTTTATGTTTACTTATTTACCGTTACTAGCGGTTTTCTTAACGTTAAATTCTGCCTTTAAAATGTATTTTACGAAACAATTGTCAGCTAAAATATACTTATGTTTCATAAAATTCTTTTTATTCTAAATTTTTTTCTATGTAATATCCAGCGTATTCCAGATTTATTTTATTATATAGGTATTAATTTTTAAATAATTCTGGAATCCCTTCTTATCGAATACAAGACAATGTTTTTCTCTTATTGACTAGCAACGAGTAATTAAAGGGGCGGATAAAAAGACAGAATAATCATGGTGACAACACAACATTTAGTAGAGAAGAAACGTTAAGCATTTGAAAGATGTGGTATGGAAAAAATGCAAAACAATTTATGGTAGCAAAGAAATTGAGGAAGTCTGATAAATGTAATCTATACCCTAAGCGCAGTTACACTTTACACTAAAAATATTTCCCGTTAAATTAAAAAAATAATAACTCCAGTGTTTCACGTTAATAACGGCAAATTAGGTGTTATTCTGTCGTTGTTCTGACGCTAAATATTGCCGTTATTTATCGTGAAACTCTGCCGTTATTCTTTTGTTGTTCTTTATGATCTGATGATACGGGAAAATACCGTTATTCTCCTGTTATTCTAAAGATACATTTGAATATAATTATATACATAAATATAATAAAAATATAAAAGTTCTAATCATCATAGAATAGATGCATTTCCTTGTTTGAAAAATAGACCTACATACTTATATAGGTAAGGCCCAATTTGCTATAATTAAAAAAATCAATACTTTAGCTTTTTTTTTTCTATATCAATATGTATTTGAAAAAGTTTTTTCTATCAATTCTACATTCTAAAATTCAATAATCACTGGCCAACAAAAAATATATTTGCTCTGGTACTGAAAATATGACACTTCTACTAGATTAATTTGAACCTTCTGTAGTCTATTTTAGTTCCAAACGTCTAGTTTTTTTTAGTTATATGCTTTATAAAAATTTTCTTAACACTTTTTTCTTCTGAAAATATATTAGATATATTTGAAACAATTTTTCCATAAATTATTTTAGTCTTAATATCCAGTTTTAGCTACTATAATTTTGAAGAAACCCAATAAGTGTAATTATTAATAATAGCTACTTTTCATACTATTCCAACATTATATATTCTACATGAAATAAAATCGTAATTTAACTATGTTCACAAATGCATTTAGAAAATTGTTAGATATATTCAATAGTAAATGGATACAAATTCATTGATTAAATAAAGTCTAAATCTAGTCTTTTTCATCAAAATGTTGTTTAGAGTTTGATTTCCGTTTGTATTGCATTCCAGATTCTCTTTGTAGATACCAGCAATAATCCCCCTCATGGCGGTGTCCGATCTTCCTTGACACCTTTGTTCCATTTTTAAAATGTCTTGGTGAAATCTCTCATCATGTTCATCAGACATATCACCAAATTGTCGGGGGAAAATCAAGATGATTGTGAAGAAAATGCATTTTCAGAGACATTCTGCATCCCATGGCATGGTAATTGGTTAAAAGATTGTTCACAATTTTTGACAAAATGAGGGGATTTGTAGTTACACCCGATTGGAACGAATCTAACAGAGCCTTTTCTAGATCATTCAATTTGTTAGTAATTTTTTTTGTCTTTTATAATTTCTTAAATTTGTGGTTCATTAAACACTCCAGCTTTTAGTTTTACATCGCTCATTTTGTTTAATTTTTGCAGTAAATATTGAAAACCACGCTGATCTGTTTTTAGAGCTTTAACTAAAATTTTCATAAATCCTAATTTTATGTGTATAGAGGGAAAATTATATTGGCTGTGTTCACATAATAGAACATACTGAATGTTTTTAACATCGGGAATAAACACTTGTCTCAGTGGCCATATTGTATTGGTGAAGTGGTTGGCATCATCTCTGCTGTCCCACAAACATAAAAAGCAAATAGGTTTTGTGTATCCCATTTGCATATCAAGTAAAATTTCGACAACCTTGAGATCACTAGAAATAATCCAGTTGTGTTGAGAGCAGCTTATTACATCGAGTAGTCTATCCATGCTGATGAAGGATTGTTTCGTGGCAACAGCATATGCCAATGGAATGGAAGGACGCTGGTTAGGTTACCATTATGAAGTAAAACTGCTTTCAAACTGTTAGTAGAAGAACCTATGAACAATCGCCATTCGTTGTTTTTGTAGGTATTGGAAACCTAGTTCATCAAATAAACCATTAAGATTATTGCAATAACAAATTAATCATTTATTGAATAGAATTTTGAAAACGTTTTGCATAATAATTTGTTAGTTAATTCTGTCCCTAGCCAATCAGGACTTAACAACAAAGTGACATTACTTGGAAATTCCACGTGTGCGTTTGAAATTTCCAAAAGTGTTTGCATAATGATTTACTAGTGAATTTTATCCATGACCAATCAAAACACAGCAAGCAATGGCGAAAGTAACTATTATTTATGTGCTCTATGATGATAGACAATGTTACAGTACTAGTGCACTACGTTTACTTACCCCTACATTTTATGTATTTACAAATAATTTATTAAGTATAAAATTACTAAAATCGCAATATTTGCACTACATTCATAACTAAAACTCTTGACGTATTAGACAAAAGTGGAAATCATATTCGTAGGTACTCAGCGTCATTCATATATTGCTCGTCGGTAGCACATTTTTTGTTGATCAGTGTATCAAATTTATCTTATAATTTAAATTAGAAGGCAAAATATGCTTTATTAAAAATTCAAGAATTCAAGTATTTAAACATGTTTTATACATATTAGTGCAAATCGATATTTTGGACTTAATTTTCAACAGAAAAAATTGATATATTTTGAATGTACATATGTAGAACTTATAAATGAAACTTTTTAAAATTCATAATCAGTTAGAGAAAGGCTTTATTTAGGATATAACTACCTAAAATTATATATCATTAAAATCTTCAGAAAAATGTAACAATAATTTAAAAAATGATTATGACACCTTACAATCTAAAGTAAAATTTGCTTTAACTACTTTGGCCGTTCCGAAATTAATGAGACTTAGTGATTCCAGAAAAGACATTATATTTAGTAAAATCAGTAGCATATGAACCTCCCAAGTCAATAACCCTTTGGTAGTGATCTACCAACTTCTGTACTTCGTTTCGCAGCGAATCTTTGGAGAGTCCTTTTGTCCACTGCGACACAGCCACCTGGACTTCAGAGTAGTCATCGAAATGGCGCTTATCAAAGTCAGACTTCAACCAATTGAATAGAAAGCGGTCACAAAGGTTAAAATCTGGGCTGTATGGACTTTGAAACACTAGTTGCATGTTTCTCTTCTCCATGTGCTCCCTGACAACACGAGAACCATGAGAACGACCATTATCCCATTGCCACAGAACATCGGACAAATTGGCTGGGTTCTTTTGGAGACGGTGCCAGAGATGTTCAGTTCAACGAATAAAGTCGATGATGCATTGTCCGTCAACAGAATTACCTTGAGGAAGCACTCTGACGGAAAATCGCTTATTCGGGGAGAAAGCCAGGAGTAGCATGACCTTTTGATCATTGATATTCTTCCTTTTGATCTGTGGGCGAGGTTCTCCAGCGGCATCCAACAGCGATTCGAAATTGTTTCTTCACTTGGGTTTGTTAAATACAGCCAAGTTTCATCTTTTACAATAAGTTTCTTACAAAACGAGTCGAAACTTTCAGTAAAAAATAAACGGCGTATGTGTTTTGCATAATTGACACGGGTAGCTTTGTTTTGATCAGAATGGTTATGTGGGACCCACACAACAGACACATTTTGGAGTTTGAGATCTTCTTTGAAAATATGAAAAATTGTTGTTCCACTTATTTCTGTCCACTCAGAAAGTTCATGAATTTTAACTTTTGAGTCCTCAGCAAGAAAAATGACCAAACAGATTTTTCTTCATTCCGAAGGGGTACCCTAATATCTTGTTTAAAGTCAGCAAACCTGCGAAATACTGTAGCACGACCAGGACCATTATCTCCATAGGCTTCAGTTAATTCATTAAAGCAAGCAATGACTGATATCCCCAATATGTGACGAGTTTTTGCATAGAATTTGAAGTCACTGTTACGGTGTGCCATTTGAAGAAAATGTACTAAAATGAAAATGTTGCACTAAACTATAGTAGTCTCGTTTGAACAGCGATATCTCTATTGATGTTTTAGATTTTTTAGAATTTGAATTTCGGCCAATGAAAACCAATATAAGTAGTTAATTAATCTCTATGGATAATATAATGTATGTAGGTACCCGTACTAAACAAATGTGAGCCAGTCTCATTAATTTCGGAAAGGCCAAAGTAAAAATCTACATGAACCTCGATTTCCATGACAAATGTACCTAAATAGATTTTTGAGGAAAAAGAAACATGGTATAGTATAATATGTAGAATAAAATCTTTACTGCAGCAAACATTCAAAATAATAAATTATATCTGTCAAGCCTTCGACAGTACTAACATCATAGTAATAAATGTAATCCAACCAAAAGATGTGTAATCATATAAATATGGCTTCAACATAAAAACAACATCCCTTCAAGATCAAATCAAAACTATGTAGTCATGTGCATATTGTTCTACACCCAAGCTGAAGCATGATAAGATGGCCAGTCAAGCTCGGTGATTGAAAGTACCATCTAGTATATTCAAAATCCATAAAAGAATCCGGTCAGAAAAGAAAAAAATGTAAAAATGTAAGCTAATTTTATAAATTAAAGCATAAAACCATTGTTTAAATATTTAAAGTATACATTTTTCCGATTAATTTTTGGAAGCTTTTAAATTTTTGATTTGTAAATTTTTTTTGATTATCTGGAACATTTTATTATTTGTGCAATCAAATCACTTTCTAATTGTAATATTTTGTCAAATCTTTGACAATGGTCAATGTAGATCAAAACTAGTTGGACAAATACATAAATATCTCTGGATCATTTTGCTGTTCTTATTTAAAACTAAATGCTGGACACTCTTCGAGATATGTAGCACTTTCAATCACCAAGCTTTACTGAGTAATCTTAGTATGCTTCAGCTTGGTTGTAGCTTTGATTTAATATTGAAATTGCCCTCTCTCAGATTTCTGTGACAAAAATGTGATAAGAGTGATAATAAAAAACAGGAATACTTTGATAAAAATACACTATTTATCTATATTACTCGCAAGTGATAGCTCAGGACAGCTGTTTCGGCCTTGTTGGGCCTCATCAGCCAGGCATAACCACAGACTGAGCAATATAAAATGTTCGTATATTTCATATCAAATTCTACTGATAGAATGATCCACACAGCCTATCTGTATTCGCCCCCGGTACCTTCATACTCGGTAAATGCCTTAATAATATCACTTTGTCACATCCTTTTTGTAGAATATCGGTTTGTATTGTAATATTTCTTCTGGGAATACCTTATACTTGTCGTGTAGGTCTGCACCTATTGGATCTTGTCGACGCATCAATAA
>JAUYWI010077775.1:0-13539 GCA_034780595.1 Parotoplana pacifica
TTAATAAAGTAGGACGTACGTCGTACGTCCCCGTACACTAGCCGAGGACGTACGGTGTACGTCCTCGGCGCCAAAGGATTAAGCAGAAAATAATAAACTCACTTTCAAAGTTGTACTGCTCAAGGCAGTATCTTTGCATGTAGATTCCACAGTGTGAATGCCTCTTTTGCCCGTGTGATGAAGGTTCTAACTACAGCATTTGTGTTCCGTATAGAACAAAGATTATTAATTAATATATAATCTTTGTTAATATATAATCTTTGGTATAGAATCCATCAATTGGGAATTACGTTCACCAAACCAGATCATTTTGTAATTCAACCATAATGTAGAGTCCTCCAAATTCAACGTTTTCAAATCCGAAGCCGATTTTCCTGAAAAACATTCAGATTTCAAAAAGCAGGCAAGAAAGTTTATGACTATCTGCAATTGTTCATCATGCAGCTCGTGAATGAGTGTAGTTTTGCTTTGAAACATAGGTTTTCAAATGTGATAGAACACCTATATAGAAGTTCAAGTGCAGTTTGCACTGCATTTCTTGTATCCATAACTTTTCTTAACCTTCTTGGTAGAGCTCTTCTTCTTCAACTTGCAGTGAATGCTTTCAATTTGTTTCGCAGCATTAGCCCCCACTTCATACGTTTCTAGCAGAATAGTATATAGATCTTTATACATCTTTACTCATACGGCAGTAGTAGAGAAACATGAAGGCGGGGTACATTCGCAAGATGTTGATACAAATGTCATAAATCGACAGCCATCTATGCGGAACATATCTGGCAGGAACAGTAAAAGGTATACACAATATATCACATATTTCTTGAAGGTGTTGCCTCTGGTCTGGGGAATACTTATCATCTATATGAAGATCATTTGCCAGTTCCTCGACGTATCCGCCCATAGCAGCACAGAATTTTATTGAGGCATTATGGATGTGATGGCACGAATCTCCATCAATATCTAATAAATTCGGCTGAAATTGACGAATTCGTGCTTCTTCTTTTTTCCCACGCATCACGTTACAAGAATCAAACAAGCAAGATACAAGCATCTCCCATTTGAGACCGTGCTCTGAAAATATTTCTTCCAGTTTTGATGTAATAGAGTGAGAATCTGCTTTCAGTATTTCAACTGATGAAAGATGAGCTAAAACAGGTTTACCAACTTCTGTGTCAAGATATGAAACCAAAATCCCAAAAGCCTTTTTATTACTGTTGGTTGTAGTTTCATCTGCATTAAGAGAAAAGGCGTATTTTTGCAACTTCATGCATAAATCTTCTGTTAAATGTTTCGCAAGACCATGGTTAAGTTTGTAAGTGGCTGTTGTACGACTTAATTTTAATTCTGCTAAACAGGACATTTCTGAAGGCTTCTATCATCGTCGAGTTGAGGGCCCGTCTTGCCTCTTGTCCTATTCCTCCACATACCCCATGGTCTATTTGAACGAAATTGGAGATTTAAAAGACAACGTTTTTCACAAGAAAATAATCTAGATCCAAACTCCCAACTTTCTCCCGAGCATGGACAGCCTCCCCTTGGGTTTACCAGATGAGAAGGCGACGAGGGCCTCCTACACCCCCACTATATTATTGTATTTTTGAATTAATCGGCGGACAATTCACAGCCCTACTTTTAGTTGTTCTTTATTTCTTAAATAGTTAACATTGAAGATGTCCATCTCATACTTTATTTATTCAGCCGCGTTAGATTGCCAATCTATTTATACCCATTTATATAATATAATTTAATATCTACATAATACTGACGCGATATGCGCCACTCATTTCATTAAAACATCCATTACTTAACGAAACATGACAAAATTGCGATGTTTAATTTTAACAGTTTTAGACTACCTATATTGTTTTCGACCTAATCGGAAACTTAAAAAATGAAAGGTAATCCTATCTTTTCATAAAATTCATGAATATGTTACTATCGTGAATTTTATTTTACATAATGCAACTCAATTAATAACTGATTTCGTCATTTGGCAATATTATACATCAAAATTCTTTGAACATAACGAGACTAAGACCTCTGATGGTTTTAAGGTTTATAACTGCTTCTAAACGAATTTTGAAATAAGAAGTGATATTAATCTAAAGCTTTTGTTCATTTAAACATTAAAAAAAGGTTACTTTATTTTAAGGTTGGTGTTAAAATTAAATATAAACATGGACATACACTATAGACTATTTCGCGTTTGGAGATGTTATTCATGGATTCTATAAATTTGAAACATGTTTTTCCGTAAACATAGATTAATTAGATGCAGTGCTATATGACATAATATACATAATTTATTTATCTATGGATTTCAATAGATTTATACTTGTTGTACATAACACCACTTTGTTAAAATATGTAGAAAACTTTTTTTAAACAAACGCGCATTAATTTTAATATAGCCTATATCTCCCTGATATAAACGCTAACACCAAGAGGTTTTATTCTTAAGTTAAACTTTGAAATCACCCATTGTGTCAAATATTAAAAAGTATACCCCTCAGTAACCTAACACTAGAAAATTACGCGTAAAAACCAGTGTACACGAATGAAAAAGTGATGTTCTTTCACGCATGAATTCAATTTATGATTTTCTAATTTAATTTTTGAGTTGATGAAATTATCACAAATATCAACACGCGTGATTCACATGTTTATTTTCAAATATTAACACTTGAAAATTAAAAAAAAACTTGATCAGATGTGCATCTGCTTTCACATGATTTTCGTTGGATTATATGTATCTATATAACCCATAGATATAACAGTGCTCTTTTATAAATATACATAGATAAAATCAAAAGGCTTAAATTTATTCAATTGGCTATCTACTTTCTTATTATCACAAAATGTTGAGAGAGAGAGAGAGAATATAAACAGAAAGTAAGGAGGGGAGAACCACAATTCACGTACAAACAGGTAGGTAATATGTAGAATTGCATGTAAAAGTAACCTAAATTCCAAAATAATTTGGAAATGTGAGTTACGTAATATGTAATTTGAATTCAGTAGTATTATTTTTACAAATATTAAAGCGCATTTGTTTTAAATAGTCACCTATCTAAAATCTATTTAAATAGTACAAAGAAAGCTATGACCAAGATTTATACACTATCGTCATTTGTTTTAGAAGGGGCATAAGTAGTTAATAGGAATATGATGAATACATGATAAATAGAATAAACATAAAATTATAATGAAATATAATAGCTAAATATAATTAGAAAATACCATTTTCGATGCAATAAAATAACGATAGGATAGGAGCGTTTGCTAAATACAATAGGTGTAGGTGGTTATTACCTACTATCACACAAATATTTCAAATTGCATAATGTTGTTTTCACAATGATTCTTTTCATGTAACTCTTCCTTCTTATCACAAAATAGAAACGCCTATACATAATAATACAATTAGTGAAAGTAAAGTCTGCGAAATTCCACAAAGTAGTTTGTCTCACAAGAAAATAACCATCATATTATGTATAGAAAGATTAACACCAACTTAATAATAAGAAAACAAAACTAGACTGATACAGTTAGGTAAAACACAAAGATAAAATATTACAGTGTTATAAACGCGAAGAATAATTAGAGATAGAAAATGGTATAGTTCTCGGTGAAATTTACATATTTTAAAAAGTCAAAAAATAAAAATTCATAATTGAAAAATCTAGACTACGTTATCAACACATCTACAAGTATTAGTGAAGGAAGGAAACCCATTATAATTGGTAGAAGAAAATATAATTGACAAAAACACTGGAATGTCATTCAGAGTTATATAAAGGTTGATGTGATAATCATTTCAAAAAGTAAACAGTAAGTAATTATGATAAATATAAAACTTTGTACATCATAGTTGATAAAACAACCAACATTTTTCAATAACTTTTGTAGATCACACAAAATACAATTTTTAGGCCATGATTTTATCCAAAGTTTACTACATTAACCAGCGTGAAATCGAGAAATTAGCAATATGACTTAGGGAACCTGATATAGATGCATAACTAGTAGAACAGAAAACAATCAATGCACGGATACCTATTATTTACAATTTGAAGTAATTTACAATATCTTGAAAAGCATTTGGAAATGAATAAACTATTTTTTAGAGAGTCAAAAAAGGAATGTCCATTTTCTAGTGTCACTTTTATTATTCACCAGAATCTTTAAATTAGTCAGAAACAAATTACATTTTAGGTATACTTCTGAAATACCAAAGCTTGAAATTGTATGAGCGCATTGATTGTTAAAGTATACTCGTGCAAAAAACTTGATTTAAGTTTTTATACAAAATCAAGTCGTTTAGCAAAATATTATCTCAAAATTTAAAATTACTTTAAAATACAAACCCTTATGACAATAAAAGGGATGATCGCCTGCCTATCTACTATTTTTATATTTATGCTGTTCTTTTGATGGTATGAGAGAAAGACATTATACCATCGGTTCAATAGCAGTATTCATAAGACCAAGAGGTTTCTATGAACGCAAAACGTAAATCTATGAATCTGATATGTAACATTAAACTAAAAGTCATGAACTTGAAAAAAGTTACCAAATATGACCATGAATAGATAGCTACCTGGCAAGCGATCTTCCATTTTGACATTTTAGTGAATTTCTTACTTCAAAATGAAAATTGACATACTGTCGGGCTTCCAGGTCTTTATCTGCCGTGTGTTGAGGAATGTTCGTATAAACAGTTGCCTAGGTAGCTGTCTCCGACTAATAGACAGGTCTAGAATGGACATGAAGTGTGTACATAATGCAATAGAAATTTAACAGTAGGTAAGTAGTAGATACAATAAAGAAAGAAACAAGGAAAGGAATGGACTTTGTCATGTGATTCTCACCAGGCTATCTAATCTCTTAAATAGGACCAGAATTCTGATAGCAATATCACTCCACTGTACTAGCCGCTGGAATACAAAAAAAATAGTTAGCTATTTGTTCTATAATAAGTATATAGGTACGTATAACAACGTTTTATTAAAATAATTCTAATGCATCAGATGTACAGAGATAATATCTAAAAGTCAGGCGCTTCCCCTTAGAGGACCAAGAAAGGGTAGGTATGGGTGCTGTCCCCGGCCTGTATGGGTGGGTACTGCCCCTGGTCTATGTTAAGTTAATGAAATCACTCTGTTGGAGTGCTGCGGTTGCATCGGTAGAAAGCTGCCTGCTATTTCTATAATTGCGCAAAGGTCCAATGTTACGCTTGTCCATATTGTTGTCAATGCCCATGCGAAACGCATTGACGACACGGATCTGAAAGAAAAGGAGATGAAAGGAAGAAAAGAGCGAGGTCACAACATTACATGCGGTGTTAATTAACTAAGGTAGTATCATTCAAATGCAAATAATCAAAAATAAATCAAAATACATGATAAAAAGGCTATATAATTAAAATAATACACTAGGGTATAGTAATTTAAAAAAAGTAATAAATCTATATTTAATAATAATATTATGAAATAAAACCATACACTTTTTAAAGTTAACTAGAAAATAAACAAATTTGGATGTAAATCCGCAGCAAATTAAAAATGTTAAATAAAATTTAAAACAGAATTTGCAATTATTACTTGTAGGTAGGAATATAATCATAGACATTAAAATACTGCTTATTTTTAATAATGAAAAAACATCTTGGTTTAATAAAATTTACTTTTTCGGTATTTTAACCACGAGATGCACTAATTATCAAATTATTTGACCAATTACGTGGCCTGAGATTTTAATCAGAGTTAGTAGCTTTAGTTTGTTTTTTAGGTGAATTGGAGACAACATTGATCAAATCAATTACCTGGGACAAAATACTCGTGCAAACATCCATTACAACTGTGAGACTAGTCACAGAATGTCAAATAATACAACAACAATAATAACAACATCAGTTAATAAATGCTCTGTGCGAGTATTCCACCCATTCCACTCTCCATTGTTCTCTCTGAATGGTAGCTGAGATGAAGAGGTCATCACCATACCAACCATCAAAACAGTAGGCAAATATGGTGGATAGCATCATACATTAGAAGAGCAATACGCTATACTTGTATATAGAAACAAGGTTTTGCAGTTGCCGACACAATGTATTTAAAGGGTAAAAATACCAAAAAATAACACGATGATACAGATTCAAAGATAACTAATTAATAGGTATCAGTGTAAATATTGCGTAATATTTGTAACAAAATAACATCGAAAATACAATTTCATGCCACAAATATAAATAGGAGGGATGTTTTTGTTGCTCCATATCCACAAGTCGAAAATATTACGCAAAATTTACTCCCTATTCACGTAAAACACCAAAAAAGGACCAAGCACTTAAAGAAGAGAAGCAAAATGAGTATGAAAGTGAGTAAGGGAAGGAAGGATTCATGTGACGCAACTAGGTTTGACGATATTGGTGACCAAAACACAATTAGGTGTACTGTGAGCAGGACAAAGGAACAGAGAGATAGAGAAAGAATAGGGGAACTAGATTGGTGCATCGCAAACATTTCTTCTAACCTGTATTGTGCGCCCAGGCAAGAGCAATGATCCAGATACCACAGGCAGCGACGGTAAAATCGATGATTGTTTTTTAAATGGTAGAACCACAGAAATCAATAACAATTTCTATGGGAAGAGCACACATAATTTAAGATGAAATAGTGGGGTAGCAACAATTGGATTGGACGATGCAAGTTCAAATATTCTGTCCATATTGCAACAAACACAAATCATCAGATGGCATATTAACACAGTGAGAGATTACTGTCATTGTCTTCTGGGTGCAAAGTCGGTTCGGATCCGATGATGGTGCAGGCACCAGGTCGCTCACTAGGAATGTGTGGTAGAGGGGGCTGCACGGAGTTGCGCTTTCCAGTACGGACCGAAGTCGAGTTCAACAGACCAATCTCCTCTGCTGGGGTGACAGGAGATTGATAAAAGTTCTTTACCTCCTCCGAAAGTGGTCTAGGATGTGTGTGTGAGCGCATTCGTGCTTGAAATAGCTGGATGCTACCAACACGGGGTTCCCGTAGATCTGCCAGGGTGCACTTAAAGGCTCGCACAACCTTAAGCTGAAACAAGGGTGGCAAAGGAATGTGGAACACGACTTTGAATAATGGAAACGTCAAGAGTTGGGGGGGGGGGGCACTTTGCAGGGACTACTATTAAGTCCTAATAATATACTCGTACAATAGACAAAAATTATACAATACCAATAGTTAAAAAAATAGTTACTCCAATTACTCTGTTCAAAACAAAATTTGAAATATAACATCAGTATACTATTCTCCCACAGTAGTTTGCAGAAATAAAATACCCTGTAGAACTGAAAAAAAGTAACTATTATAAAACACAATTTATTATGAGAGCATAAAAGTAAAATGTAAACTGTAAAATTCCCCCCGTCCCTGTCCACGTCGAGGGAGAGGCTAACAGCGGGAGGCCCAGCAGAACAAAATGAGAGTGTCCAGGCGGAATGCTAGCACAAAAGAAATGGAAGTGAGTAAGTAGGACAATACCGTAAACACAACTCGTCATAAAGCATAATATTTGTATTCATCACTATAGTAACTCCAGCTCCGACATTTGTATACAAGGACATCAGAAAACAGTCAAATAAAATGAATATCTAATTCTGATAGGGAATTAAAAAATAACACGAATCTCTGCGTCTACGTCTAAACAGTAAAGATTAAAAGTCATAGACCGGATCGAATGTAGCAATTTATTGATTTTATAGGGTTTTTGCTTTTATGATTAGTTGTGCTTACACTATCAGGCTGAAAAGAATTTTTGGTGTAGGTAATGTTGGTGTAACCATGTGCGCCACTAGACTAGGAAAGGATCGATGAATTATCGACCACTCAGATAAGAGGATGGTTAATGAAATAGACATCAAGACTAGTATTGTTTTAAGTAAAGCATGCTACAGATATAATATAGGTTCAGTATATCATAACCCTAAGAAGGGTCGTTGAAATTTCTATTGATGGCACAACGTCTGGCATTCTCCATGCTTCCTCTCCAAGCATGTAATAATTATGCAATTACACATGAAAGACTCTTTAATAAGACTTCAGCATTGTATGATATAGGACCTCAGAAGCTATGCTTGTGGAAATTTGAAAATAATTGGACTAGCTAAATTTTAAAAGTCAGTACAGAGTACCTATTAATTTCACTTGAAATTAAAAATGAAATAAATCCCAATTGAATATTGAGGCCCTGATATACAAGCTGTAGTTAGGCTAGTAATTAATTCGGATACTATCAGTCAACATTTAACAATGCATTCAGTGAGTTGATCGTAAAATCTGCCCACTTCTAAGTTTCAAATAAAATCAACAACGTTTTTGGTTTAATTAAAATCTAAAATACAATTAGTTTCAATTGACTTGTGATAATGATGCCATTATCAAATTCTAAACTTGTAGATAAAGCAGCTTTCAAGCTCTAAAATTCCAAAGTTTCTAATTTATAAACTAATAATGGGACAAATGAATCCAAGGTCCTAGATCCTTTTAGACAATTTTTTGGTAAAATCTATAAAGATTCCCAGCCTGCAAGTTAGTCAGGGTCGGTGTGTAAACTGTGACTTTGTCAGTTTGAACCGATCTCAAAGCAAAACGATTTTGAACCCCTATCAATGCACAGAAAACACTAGGCAAGTTATTAATTGTTTATCACAGGACTTTCCTAAGTACCTAAATATTGTCTGGTGTTCTTAAGTAATTACAAACTTATATTAATTTATTTATCTTCTAAAAATAGCATATTGACGAGTCAACAAAAACAAATTATATTTAAGTTTTATGTCCAAAACTATGAAGCAAACAGTGAAATAATAAGCCTAGATAAGGTATAATTCAACAAAAAATGAACTAAAAGTTATTACGATTACGCAACACATTTAGCTAATTAGGCATACACTGAAATAGATAGAGTAGACAACTATACAAAATAAATCTCGCTCATGAAGGAAAGAGAAAGAAGACGTAGTAGAGAGGAAGAATTTTATATAAACAGCAACCAACTCTGTCTGGCTCATAAGATCCGGATCAGAAGACAATATTATGAGAAAATCACAGAGCTCTGTAAATCCAGTACCTATTAAATTTCTTTTTTTGCTATATCAGATGCATCGTATTAATTACTACAACTAAGCACTATTGGATTTTATATAATATGAAATAAATGCATGTAGGTATATGTAGGTTATAGGTAACGCTATAAAACAGTAAAATATACAAATATTATAATGAAAACACAGTAGATAATCACGTTGAGTAAACAAGGAAACAGTATTAACTAGTTAATGATGAATGAAAAAAGAGAAATGTAAATCAAGTGGGCAGCATTTATAACTACCAACCAATGCGAACATAGATATTAAACCAAAACCGAACCAACGAATAGGAATGACGAGAGCACGATCGATTAAGCAACTTACTGTTTGCATCTGAAGCATAAAGGACCAATGATAAGAGAATTAACAACAAGTTATTAATTAAAAAAAAAACATCTTTTACTGTTTGTAGCCTGTCTACCTATATAATTATGGATCAGGATTAGAAGATACAGAAATTTAAAAGTGAATGGTTGGGTTACCAATAAAATGACTGTTTTGAATCAGAAAAGTTGAATACCTTTTATGGATTTTTATATAGAGTGCTAAAAGCATGGAAAGTTGGAATAAAGACAACTGGCAATGTGATCTGTTTTTGGTCTAGGTACTAGAGAAATAGTTTAATTCACACAAGAACGACAAGCTGTAGATTTTAGGTACATAATAAAATACATCGATTAATGTTTACCACCATAATCAGTTGGGTATATTGCACTTTTCAAATTAAAAAATGAGGAGAAAATATGTCCCAGACAAAAAGATCAGCTGATACATGTTGTTTGGCCCTTATAAACCAAGTAAAGTACTTTAACTACATAAAGTTATGTCATAGAGAAAGATATACAAATGGTGACAGTCTGCCAAACAGTTCCAAAGCACCATCTACTTCGTAGTCAACCCAACTACCAAGGAATTAAACTTGGAATTGTCTGTCTGCGTGATAAACTGTTCTCTAAACTGCCGCTTGCAATATCATCTTGCTGGTCGCCGGCAAACGACTCGTTGAATTTCTGGTTACTAGCCTCCTGGCGCTGATTGGCTCGGCGACTAGGTGAGATTTGCAGGTTAGCCGAGTTCCGCCTGATGTTGCGGCTATCATAACGACGGGAGCGTGTGAACCTTCTCACCGTGTCCACCAGCAAGGCCTGAGCGTCCTGGTCCTGAGCTATAATACTCTGTTTGCGCTGAAATTGTCAAGGCAGTGGTCAGGGGTGGACAAAACAAAACAAGGGGATATTTAAAGTAATTTGGAGATTTGGTAGGCTAATTAATGACATGGTACCTGTAGTTGATAAAAATGCAGTTCAGATTCTAGAACACCTTTCTATGTAAACAATATACAGAAACTGAGAGCTGAAATGAGAGGACTGGAGGGATTCAAATCACCTGAATAAAATACGGTAAAAAAATCCGAAACAAAGGAAATCTAAAAGTAATAATTTTCACCACGCAGTACTTAAACATTACATAATTCTTTTATAATTATAAGTAATTATTTTCACCCTTATTTGGGGTGATTATTTCCGCCTTTACTAAGAATGAACAATTCCACCTTTAATGCCACCCACCTACGGGTAATTTACCTTTTTAAAGAAACCTCTCA
Organism: Parotoplana pacifica; assembly: GCA_034780595.1. Taxonomy (NCBI): domain Eukaryota; kingdom Metazoa; phylum Platyhelminthes; order Proseriata; family Otoplanidae; genus Parotoplana; species Parotoplana pacifica. The sequence continues at coordinate 10,746 of JAUYWI010077775.1, forward strand.
GGATCCACTTTTTTGCCCTTAATTTTTCCATTTTCAGATATTTTTTTAACAGAGTAGAAGTCATAAATTAGACAATCAGAACCTGTTGCAAAATTGTGTCACACCCATAGATATCAAATTATATAGATATAAATATGTAGATCGACAATCTCGACTAAAACATAGATTTAAAAAGCTCCAATGGGGGCTGCCATTAAATGAAATAGACATATTTCTTCTTTAAAAAACAAAATATTATACTGGATATTAGTCCTTTATGACTTGTTTATCAATCATCATTTAGCTAATATTATATATTTTTCAACTATTTAACATTGAAAGTTCCCATGCCCCGACTTGTTTTATTCTGCCCCAAGTTAGACTTTCAATCTAATTATATCTATATAATTTAATATCTATGGTCACGCCACCACTCGGTTAAACAATCTTATAGGGTTTTGTAGATATTGCAGGAAAACAACAAAATTGATTATTTATTGGTATAAAATTAGAGGACGACGCGGCATTAATAGTCTAAATAGATGAGTTAGAATGTTACAAAATTATGCCAAGTAAAAGATTTGTTGTTATATACAACTCCTAATTATGTATTACCATGATTTCAAAATCTGCGCAATGACTCACATTCTATGAAGTAAAACCCACAAAGAACTGAAAATAACCTACCCATGACCCTGCGAAAAATCAACTCTAAAAGGGTTAGCTATAAGCATAAATACATAAAAAGCCCATGTTTTAGCTTGCTTGTGTTAGATCAAAGTTTCATCCGAAAAGCAAAAATAGTCAGTAAAATGAGATAAACTAAGAAGGCAATAGATAATAATAATATTAAGCATATATGCATGCTTATAATTAATTGTGGGTAACTTAGAATAACGAGATTAATAATAAAACAGCATGAATTTAAGAACCTAAGACTGATTTTAAAAAGGTATCACTACAAAATTTTAATTAATTATCATTTTTTAAATAAATGATCATAATCTTTATTGTACTTAATTCATTTCTCTATTTATGATGAAAAAATAGGCATGTTTATGTTAAATAAAAACTATTTCATTACTTCTTACACAAATGACTAGTTATTTCATATCTATTTATGATTATTTCTGTGCAGCATTGCATGCACAATTTTTTCTAAGATTCTATAGGGCTAAGTACAATATTATTAGATAGAGAAAACAAAACTAGGCATCAATGTTGTCATTTATTCGGGAGTTTATGCCTCAAAATGACAACATTGATGCCTAGTTTTTCCTATCTATTACGATAGTATAGTTGGGAATAAAATCCACCCAGGTATAGAATATCAGAATGAAAAAGAATAAACAAAAATTCAATAAACTGAACAAACAACCAAAACAACTCCATCTGAGCGGCTCTACCTGTGTTTGAAGCCTGGAGAGGCCACGAATCCACAGAATTTGGCCCGTCCTTTCAAGGTCGTTGTCATTGGGTAGTGGGGAGGGATTCTCCATGTCCTCTTCGTCAAGGAAGGGCGACTGAGCAGCTTCAGGAGGAGGCTTCTTGCGGATACCACAGATGCGCTTGGGGATGACGGAGGTCGGGACACAAGTAATCAGCTGAGGAGAGGAGGGGTAGCACCAATTAGATTCAAAATTACAAAACCTGTATGTAAAGTAAAATTTACTAAGAAATGTTCTCTCAAAATTGAGAAAATTAAAGATCAGCATTTTAAAGTTTTCCATTAACATCTTAAGAAAATTTGAAACAACCAATAATTTGGAGCTGAAAGAAATAGAACAGCGTCATTATGAGAATTCTTTTAAACAATTATTTGCGCCAAAATCATAATTTATAAAACAAATTCCATGTTGGGCAAAATATATTCAGCTTACCTCGGTGAAGTTTGGTTTTAAATTATATCTCATTTGTAATTAAAATTTAAGCCAGAAAAAGCATTTGGGAATTTAAAAATCACAATCATTCTTAAAGATTTGAAAAAAAAAGTTTTCTTTAAGTAACGTATATATTTTTTTAATGGAAGCTAGAAGATTGCAATATAAAAAAGCACACTCTTAAATCAGCAAAGACAGAGCACTAATATATTTGTCAACTAAAACTAGCTTAGTTACCTGGCCCCATATCAGTGTTCCAGCTCCAAAAAAAATACACCATAGCCAATGGCTAATATCAAGAGCGCAAGTACTTAGCGCATAGCCGCCCCATTGGACTATTATGATCTACAAAACAATTTCATATAAATAAAATAGTATAAGTTTAGAGAATATTCACGCACTACTGCTAAGTAGTATCAAATGAGAAATAACAATTTTCTGTCCATATCGATAACTGAACTTTACCTGTCCAACAAATGTACTAATCCATATAATAACAAACAAAATATTTCGGCCTAGTCCCTCGAATATGTTGCGCTGGCCATGGATTTTTCTTGAGTTGAACTCGTTGAATAGGGTCATCATGACAAAGGTATTGAAAATCACGGTGAAATGCTCAGTGGGTTTTGATATGCCTTGCTCAGAAAGTCCCCGGCCATTGTCCACATCTAACAGGTCTTCACCTAAACCAGAGAGATCTCAAATTTAAAACAATCGCCATTCTTCTACTCTGAGACAGACAACGAACATCTCATTCATGATTAGTGATAAAAATTAGATATCTAATCATTATTAGAAAATATATGGAGGTATTATAATTAATTCTCTGAGTAACAAATTATGTAATTTTGTTATTAAAACCCATTAATGCCGGCACGTAGGATTTCCTACGTGCCAGTTTTTTATTATGTATATCCTATATCTTTACTAAATAT
>JAUYWI010077786.1:0-13536 GCA_034780595.1 Parotoplana pacifica
AAACCAAACACCTATAGAGAATTAAAGGACCGGGCAGCAAACCGAGAAGGATGGAGAAAGTGGATGCCATAGAATTGGACCTGCCTAATAACTAATTCGGCAGAACACTATAGATAAATAAATAGATAGATAGATGTCCTTGGCGAGTAATATAAATAAGTAGTTCATTGTTATCAAAGTATACCTGTTTTTTATTACTCTTAAACACATTATTTGGCCAGGACCTGCTTTGACAGCTTAAGTGCCTTTTAATAAAAAAAAACAGGATTCACATAATTTTCTTCTGAATATCTTCTACTTTTTCTCTTCTTATGCAAAATTATCAAATTTTCTTTACTTTTGTGCTTTGATATGAAATATACGAAAGTTTTATATGGCTCAGGCTGTGATTTTAACTGACTGATGAGGTCCAACAAGGCCGAAACAGCTGTCCTGGGCTATGAAATAAGTAGTATATTTTTATCCAAAGTATACCTGTTTTTTTATTACTACTCATAAACGCATAGCGGGTTCATCATCTGTGATATAGCTTGAATACGTGTGATTTCAACATTGTCTGATGTCATGAAGAGATCCCATGTTATTGATTTATTGGGGTATCCTGTATTGGTTATGTGAGTTACTGATGTTAAGGGTCATCTTTCTGGCCGTACCCTCTATGGCTCCAAATGCAGTAGACACAATTGTTGATTTGACCCTGACCTAATCATAGGAATTGAAAAACGTTTATCACTAGCATCATTTTACCCAAATACCTGATATTTATATAGTAGATCTATAATAGGGAATTATAGTATTTTATTACATTTTCACTTGTAAGAGTGCAGACATGATTTTTGGCATTTTAACAGCTTGTTCACAGACCCGCACAGGATGGAATAGAAATTATTTGATTCAGCATAAAATTTCGTTGAAATATTTTATGTAGGTATAACAAACCCCTGCTATATTTAAACTGTCTTATAAGGATTTCTAATTGTTTTTTTTTAATGTAAAGTTAATTTCAGGAAGCAGTTAATTAATCACACTGTGATTTATAGGTATACTTATATAAAATATACTCAAACTCCGTGTTATTTATGTATAAATTGGAATCAATTAATCATTTTTAAACAATCGATTTTGTTTCTACAACGTCAGTGCATAAAAATAAATATAGAAACTATTTTATTTGTGAATTCTTTTTTTTTAAAGATGTTAAAGGATATATAAAAAAAATAAATGTCGGAAAATGTTTCTGTGATTTTTCTATTGTTATTATTATGTATTTATGTAAGTTAAAGAAAAAAAATTCTGGAGACCTAGCGGTCAGCTAGCATTTAGCTTATAGATTATTTTTCTTTAAGCTTTTGTGACCAGGGTGGGTCATACTACAGATAGGGTGTACCTACATTTTATCTATTTCCACACCGTATCACTTGGGATTTAGTTCTGCCCTAGAAGAACAGCTCCCCTTTGACAGTTAAAAGCTTGGAAAACCGTCCCAGAAGCAAGTAAGTTGTTGGTATTAAATTATTTTTCTAAACAAACTTGGAAGTACCACTTTCTTTAGTTTATTTTTCAATATTCTTTCTCGGTAGCAACTGTAGAATGCACGATTATTTTCTAAATGAATGAATCAATTGAAAAGAACCATAATGATACACCGTGGAGCTGGATTAATTCTCCCCGCCGGTGATCCTTTTCTTTTCTTTTCTGTTTAAAAATTGTATAAATACATATCGTTTATAAAGATAAAGTTTAAAAAAAAATTATTATTATGTCTACATCACTAGACTTTCATCTGACTGACTTGCTAGGTATAGCCAAGTCCTAATAAATAATTTATTTTATATTTTTTGTACCTTATGTATAATTAAATCATTGACTCGAAAGAATTACCAATAGATGAAAGCTAAACTTGGTTTCGATGCTGATGATGCCAAATATTTTATAATTTTACTGATTTAGGTATTCTTTTATTTATTTGAAGAGTATTTTATATATGTATTATTTTATGTCCGGCTTTTGTCTAACTGGTAGGGGGATATTTCTTCTGCACAGAGCCGGGAGCTGTTTCTATTGTTGTGTCTGCGATGTGAATTATTCTACGAGGATGCCAAGTTTCTAAGTCAAAATCTCATAGGTTCAACAGAGAGAATAATAAAAAAAGTAGCAACTGAACTTAAATCCAGCAGCAGACAAGGTACACAGAAGGGATAACCCATTGTAGCTTACTACATACTCCCAGAAACAAATCACTTTTAGCTCAGATAAAAACGGAATTACCTTTGCGTGCTAGTGCTAGCCTAGAATCAGGAGGTCTATAATATGTTGTGACTGCTTGGAGTAGATATATGCATTCATACATATTAGGTTTTACAAATCTTACAAACAAACAGTTTATACTTGTGCGTACTCCAATATACTTTCATTGAATGTTGGGTAATTACTTTGACTTCTTCCTGTATACTAATTAATATCCACAAATCTGTTTGTCTTGTTTGGTTTTCATGTAGGCATCGACAACTACAGCGGTCGATATATCAACCCTCGTCCGGCAAGCCAACAACACCACCCATACGAACTCGGGGGCCATACCGCTCTATCAAAAATCCGCTCACAAAGTTTCCTTTAGAAGTTCCAGACTCTTCGCCTTTTCGGATGAGAATGGCAGTAGTGTGCCCAGCCATAATCACGTCGCGCCCTCTGGTGTTGGTCCCGCCGCCCTACAAGATGCAAGCCCTTCCGTCAATCGCAAGAAACCGCCAGTTTACCTCCCCATCAGTCGGTCACGATCCCCGGACCCTGCTGCTGTGACTAATTTGACCTATCAGAACACAGCGACCTTAGATGCGACAGCCAATCAGAACTCGCTACTGAGAGATAAACCAAAATCGAAACCTAACGAGTCCGACGAAGCAATGAGCAATTTGAATTCTTGTTTATCTTACATTACAGATAGAATTCTTGGTAAGTTATTTTGGTGATTTTATAAAACTTGGTGAAATCATATGTAGTTCAAATAGATCGGTACTTAACATGATCCTCAAGGTATGTGATCAAAAAATACCTGTAATTTACTAGACAAACTTGGTCATTGTTCTTAAATCCATAAAAATCACAATCCTATATTTTCACAAATAAGTTTGATAACCAGAGATGAAATACAGAATAAAAAGGAACCGTTCTTATATGGCCCTGTATGTATATCTATCATTTTAAGACTATATGGTCGGAGGTTCCTGTTCAAACTTCGATTATATATACATATTTATTTATTTAAAAGAATATTCACAATGAAAATTGAATAATAAAAAAGACTTCTTTATTAGATACCTTAAACCAGAACTAAATAGATAATTTCTCAAAACCTGAACAGAGTGATTCAGAAATGTTCATGTTTCTTTTTTATTAATTAATCATTCTATGCAATGTTCGTATCAGCTGAGAATAGATCAGCTGTTTTAAATTTTAAATGTTGATTGTTCGTAATATTTGTTTAAAAAACGGTTACAATTATTTAAAATTTTCCCTCAAATTGTGTCACTATCTTCATATAAATGAATAATAATATTAAAAAACAAGTATACTTTGATAAAAATAGACTACTTATTTATATTACTCTCAAGACAGCTGTTTCGGCTAGGCATAATCACAGCCTGAGCAATATAAAATGTTCGTATGTTTCATATCAAAGAGAGGAAAAATCGCTATAGTTGCATAAGAAGAGAGAAAGTAGAAGATATACAGAAAAAAATATATAGGAAGCCTGTTTCTTTATTAAAGGGCACACACGCTGTCAAAGCAGGTCCTGGCCCATTAATGTGATAAGAGTAATAATAAAAAGACAGGTATACTTTAATAAAATATGCTACTTATTCAAATTATACTCGCAAATGATAGTCCAGGACAGCTGTTTCGGCCTTGTTGGGCCTCATCAGCTAGGCATAATCACAGGCTGTCACAGTCTTTATAAATATAAACGCACCCCTTCCTCCAATTTAATGATGTACGTCATTAGACGGTTAATATATTGAAAATACATAATTACATGACTCATTTTGTAAAGCTTGTACGATTAGGGTCTTTCCAGCCTAAAAGAATTTCTGCCACTTTATATAAAAAGCTTTCCAATGATACATTTTGGTATAAATAATTAACAGTGAAAAGCTAATTTGGCAGTTATGTACCTTCCTAATCATGGGTAATGTTTAATTTCTATTTTACTACTTCTCGAGTTTGAAACAAAGCGTTACTTTTCTATTATTTTCCAACTGAGTATTATTAAGGTGTGAAAAAAATCAATATGTTGTTTTAGCTAGTAGCGAGTAAGGGGGTCAGGAACTAGATCAATGGATAAATAATTGACATGATACTCCGCTTGGCTCCACTCACTGGAAATGAAAAGCAAAACAGTTTTTAAGTTTTTAACGAAATAAAAACTGATACATATTAAATATCAGAAATTATTTGCATTTAACTAGCTCATTAATTAATTAAGATTAGCCTACCTCCCTATTTTGGAAATTGATTCCGATATTGGACTGGCATCCTCAGCCAGAAAACAGACTAAAATATTACATTATAGCATTAAATTACAGCACAATATAATTTATCGGATCCCATTTAATAACAACAACAACAATTGTCAAATTTAACTCGGTCAATTTTAACTCGCACCTATTTATATTCCCAGACTATATGAAATCTAATTGACGAGTATACCAACCTTTTGAGAGATATCGTCTTATAACTGATTTGTTTCCAAGTTTTATTACCATCTAAAAAATTGATGATTTTGTCTCTCATATTTAGGAGAATACTTTTCCATTTTTACAATAAACTACCCATGTCTATCTTTCGTTATCTTTTTATTCAAGCCTTTGGGTTGTACTAATTTTTAGATGTTCTTAAAAAACGTTATTGTCTAAATAGATGTCCACTAATTAATGGAAAGTTTGTAGTATGTACAATTATGTGTGTCTACTTTAATTTGGATTTGGTACATTTCTAATTGCACATATAAAACTCAGCCGAGAAATTATAAAATAAATACATTTTGAGAAAGCTCTGATTTTGTTTGATATTGCATTTTTATTAATTGGATCCAATCAGATTTTTACTGAACTGATTTCTATTCAGAAAGAGCGATATTAATTATTCCCAAGTGAATGAAATTTACCTATTAATAATGAAATTATGCCGACACTCAAACAAAGATTAAAGGGCAAAGGTAATGTTAGGAAATCAACAGAAATGATTTGTGAGAAACTACAGGCTGGTTGTGTATAGCACCGCCAATTGAAGGTATGCTAGCTAATAAAATCTATCTGATTTAAGTCTATTATAGGCAACAGAAACAATTTTATGCACCCATAAGATCTGCTGTAAAACGAAAAGAATTTATGCGTTTTATATGATCTGTTTGTATTTTATTTTATACGTTGAGTATATCACCTCAATTTGATTCCAACTTAACCCTGTTTTATTTTTGATACCGTTGTTTTTTAATAACATTTGTCAGCTTTATATTCTACTACTTTTTCTAATTATACGTTCAACAACTTTTCATAACATTTTGATCATATTTACCCCAACAGGGGGGGGGAGGGTTCTTAACATTCAAAGTCACCCCCAATTATTTTGACCATTTTGCACCTACACCAAATTTAATATTTTCTGCTCTTAGTACCTACAATATAATACTATCTATTACAGTGTTGTATTTACTTTTGTTTAATAATATAACTTGTTTTTCATACATGATGACAATTATTAGCAAATATAATTAATTTATCCAATTATTTAAATTAAATTTGAAAAAGGTTAGTTTTTCACTTCTTGTTGTACTTTAAATTTTTAACCTGTTACAACGTTTTATGTACAGTCAGCAAAAAAAAGTCGTGAACACCTACTAATTATCTGTTTTTTTGCCATTTATAATTATTTTTAATTTTAAAACATTATGTTAATTACTATCACAACACAAACAATTAGAAACTATCTAACACGATGTGGTTTCCTATCCAAATTCGGTTTAAACAAACCTAACAAAAAGGCACAGACGTCCGCGCCTCGCATTTGCAAAGTAGTGGGTCAAGAAACCAATACAATTTTGGCCGAAAGTTCTTTTTACAGACGAGACTCGTATTGCATTAAATAATGACAGTCACAAGCAGAAGGTGTGGAGAAAAAAGGTGATGCACTTCGTCTTGCTACTTCTTCAGTGAAATATCCATGCACTGTGATGCTTTGGGGCGGATTTACTGCATCTGGTCCAGGGGTACTGTGTTTCTTGGACAACAAAGAACGATGCAATTCAGCTTGGTACGAGAAGGTTCTAAACACTCAAGTTAGACAAATTACGCGAGGGGCCTTCGGCAACAACACTGATTGGTGGCTCCAGGATGATGGAGCACCATGTCACAGAAGTAGAGTTATGAAGTCATGGATCTTACGGAACAAATGGAAAGTGATGGATTGGCCTCCTCAATCTTCGGACCTCAATCCGATTGAGAATGCCTGGTCTCATCTCAAACATGTGGTTCGTCAGAATCTAGGGCATGACAGGATATCTCTACAGGTGCAAATTTTAAGGACATGGCATTATAGATTGGGTGTGGATTATTTCGAAACACTTGCACTGTCAATGCCTTCCCGGTTACGAGCTTGCATTAAGGCTCGTGGAGGGCCTACTAAATATTAACTTTTTGAGAGATTGATTGACTATTTGTGTTAATGTTGCTCTATTTTGTACATACATATATGTTATATGCTGAAAAATTACAAATTTATATGTGCAAATATGTATATTAATAATTATAACTATTTTTGGAGAAAAAATAGGGTGTTCACGACTTTTTTTGGCTAACTGTAGTAGACCAGGCATTTGTTTTTATTAATGCTCAGCATCCATTAAAAATAACTTATTTAGAGTCTTCTTCTGAAGATGACTAGACCCGATGCCACCTAAGAATTTGATTTTTAAAATCTCTTAGTTGGTCCTAAAGTTACAAGGGCCATTAAAAAACAATAATTCAATGGATCACAAATAACATGAAAACGAAATGTTTTAGGGTCATATAATCAATCACCAATGAGTATAACTGTGGCACCAGTCTATCAAAAAATATATTTTGAAGATGATTGATGTCATAAGCTATTTTTAGCCCACCACGCCAATTTTAATTCTAGAGAGAAAAATTATTTTAAATTTCAACAAATATAGATAAAATTTGAATAATTTACAGTTTTTTTGCATTTAGACACAAACATAGGGGATAAATAGCAATTTAAATTAAATACATATGTGTTTTATTTTAATCAAAAGAGAACCATATTGTGCAAAAATCGATAAAAAGCACAATCAATAACCACATTTGAAATAAAATAACAAATAACTGAGAAACTAAGGTTTTAAGGGCCTAAGATGTATCATCAACTGATATAAATATAGTACCACTCTATACCAAAAACACATTTTCAAGGTCATTTGAGAGTACCAGATGACGATTGTGGGTTAAACCATATCTTATTTTTACCAAATGATAAATTAATTAAAGAACTTTAAGTTTGATATGTAAAGATTAAGGGGTTGGGTATATGGGCTTAGGAACCACTAGGTAGGACTCCGGCGTAGAATCAAATCCAGTATTGACCTCATTCATTAGTTTGTTTTTTGGTTAGTAGCGTAGATGGTTAAGGGATTGGGTATAAGGGCTTAAAAACCATAGGCAGGATTCCGGCGTAGGAGCGAATCCAGGATTGACCTCATTCATTAGTTTGTTTTGTTAGTGTAGCTCCCATTAGTGCAGATGGTTAAAGCAACCTACTGCTCTTTGTTGACTAGCAAAAGGGGACAAACATTGTATGCGGAAGAACATTGCCACCAACGAATATAATGAATAATTTATTTGGCATACAAGTGATATATGTATAATTACTTACCAGCAATAACATGTTAAAAGCTTATACAGATTCAATCTAAATAATGGCTTCATACAGCTTTGGCAAAAAGCAAGGCGGAAACTACTGTCAATATAAGTCCACAGATAATCATCTATGATATCTACGACACAAACACGGCCCCTAGTAACCAGCGACTCGGCAAACTTGGTTTACGGTGGCGATTCAACTAAGAATTACTGGGCTAACAATTCAAGCCACCTCCGACAACCGGACTTTAGAAATAAACTACGGATTGCAACTTGGAATGTATGAACAATGCTACAAGATGGAAAATTGGAAAAGGTATTTGAATAAATGAAGACATACAAAATCAACATCCTGGGACTATGTGAAACACGATGGAAAGGATCTAGAGAGTTAATTAACACCGGTTACTGAATCATTTACTCAGGAGGCAATAAACACCAACAAAGATTAGCCATAATTCTCGATCAACATCACTCAGGAAAAACTACCAAAATAATACAGAAAACCGAACGCATGATGTTGACAGTTTTAGAAGCAGAAACGACCAACATAGCAATTATACAAGTATACATGCCAACATTAGACCACAACCACGACGAAATTGAAAACGGTATATGAAGAAATTGAAGAACTTATTCAAGAAATAAAAGGAAACGATTGGAGAAGGAAACGACGATAAAGAAGTAGGAAACTTTGGATTGGGAACAAGAAACACAAGAGGACAACAATTCACAGATTTCTGCAGACTACACAAACTAGTTATCACAAATACACTATTTCAACAGCACAAAAGAAAACTGTACACATGGAAAAGTCCAGAAGATAGATTCCGATGCTAACGATACAGAAATAGCGTCAAACAATAATGTAGCTACCCAGAAGCTGACTGTGACAGCTATCACAACCTTGTGAAAAACAAATCTGAAATTCAAGAAAATTAAAAAAAAAACAATCGAAAAAAAGATTGTACTTGGAAAAATGGAAAAATAATCGCATTGAAACTAACTATGCAAATCAAGTATGTATGAACAACAGTTAAATGTGAACAACAAATTGGACCAACTGAAAGTAATAATAAGAACATCTGCTGAAACCAATATAAGATACATCAGAAAAATCGCACCAAAGAAACCCTGGGTTAACAACAATATTATAGAGAAAATACAAGAAAGACGCAAGTGGAAATCAGAGAACAACGAAAACTGACGAAGATACTATAAATGACTAGGTAATGATCTTAAAAGGGAGACAGAGAAAGCAAGAAAAGCATGCTGACAAGAAATATGCAGTAATATCAACGATATGGACAAAAAAAGAACAAGCAACTTAATGTATCAAAAATACGACAATTAACAGCAGAAAAGAAAATGCATGACAGATGAACTGAAATAAAGGACAAGAATGGAATTCTTATTAGCTATATTTTGTAATATTTTAATACCAAGTTGGTGGACTTATTTCAAACACAATTTAATTATCTGTGATTATAGGATCTAGCAGCCACTGCAGAGAGTTGTCAGTTCATGGATAAAGTTCTCACTAGTTTGTCGAATTTGTCGCTAACCAGGTTCAGGCGGCATGTTGTTGCTATCAAGGCCGTCATGCGTTGTGAGATATAATTTATAGGCTGGATGAATAAATATTTATTTGAATAATATTATTACTATTATTATGTTGTTCTTGATATCTTAAACAACGGCCTACTTAAATGTATTCACTAAATTTGTTTATGATGTGGTATGCGCCATCTACTGTCGTCTATACGGTGACGGTGGCAGAATATGTCTAATGCAAGATAAAAAAATTTATTTATAATGTTTATTTGTTAAGTCATTATGTTTTTAGATAAAAAAACTTTTAGGAATTACCATGGACGACAAGAGAATGAGCAATTTTGATGGAAACACCATAGATAATAAGATAATATTGTGCAGAATTGAGATTAAAAATAGTATTAATTCCTTTAAATAGCGAATAATTTAAATCACGATTCTCTGCAAACTTTGCAATATTATCATCAAGTTATATGGATATTTTCTATGATATTTTTAAGATATAATGTATCTAGGAAATTTTCAAAGATATTTTACTGAAAATCTTAATGAAACCGCTAAGTACACCTGTATGTTAAAGATGACTATGAGAGAGGTTGAAATTGAAGATATGAATAAAGCTTGGTGATTGTCAAATCTCAGGTACGTAGATGATACTTCCTGTGCGCTAATGATATGGAAGAAACAGAAAGTCTTCTAGACAAAGTTAACACGGCAGGAAATTCAAGATGTCTGAAGCATAATATGAAAATACCAAACATATGAAAATCAATAAATACGAAACAAGTGCGATCAAGGTTAATGATGAAGAAGTGGAGGAGGTTGATCGTTATATATACCTTGGGTACATTAAAACCACCAATGACAGCTGTAGCGCTGATATCAAAGCCAGAATTACTATGGCAATGAAGCAAATGATTGATATGAATAACATCTGGAAAGATAGATCGCTGCCTAAGAAATTAAAGATCAAAATCATGAGAACTTTGGTCTGAACTGTCATAATGTAACGGGATTGACGATTAAGAAAGAAGATGAAAAAAGAATTAGAGCGGCAGAGATGTATTGCTACCACAGACTTTTAAGAGTAAGGTGGGTTGACCATCGAACAAGCATCAGTGTTTTGGAAGAATTAGAGGTAAACGTGAGCTCCTGGAGCTGATCATCAGCAAAAAAACATGTCATGCCTACCGTCAGCAGAGGTAGACCACGGAAAATGTATACTGTATGTAGAATTAAATCTTTACTGCAGCAAACATTCAAAATAAAAAATAATAAACTAAAATCTTGCAAGCCTGAGACAGTCCTAACATCATAGAAATGAATATAATCTAACTAAAAGATGTGTAAAATATATGACTATATCATAAAAGCAACTAATTTTTAAGATCAAATCAAAATAATGTAATCATGTGCATCTTGTTCTACACCCAAGTTGAAACATGATAAGATGGTGGGTCAAGCTTGGTGTTTGAAAGTACTATTAGTTCATCCAAAATTCAAAATTTATAAAACAGTCAATCAGAAATAAAAATATAAAGAAATTAAAATGCAAAACAATAACAAGAAATATGGTACCGGACCCTCAGAGGTGAGTTTTAACCAGTGTTATGTGTACACACCGTCACTCTTCCCATAATCTAGTTATTATTTAAATTGTAAAAGGCTAAATAAGCACTAGTTGAATTAAAAGATAAATCAAAATTAAATTTTGAGACGGAGATTTCAGAGTACATTTAACAAAAGGCACTTCCTAGAACAACACTTACATTGGCAATAAAATTATTACAGACCAAAGAGTCAATAATTTTGAAATCATGATCATGTTTTGCAGGCTATTAGATGAACTCGATAAATCGAAGATTTCAGTGCATCGAATTTTTACTAAAATCTACAGATTCATCCATATATACATAGGTACTATCAAATCTTATTGATTGCAGACTCTAGTTCTATGAAATAATTAGTGAGAGGCACTCTGTATTCCAACTAAATGGCCAAGTTGACCAGCACAACATTTACTACTGGGATGGTGAAAACCCTCATTAATGAATTGCATCTCCAGCGCAAACACGTTTACTGAGTATGGGTCGGCATTTATTTCTAGAGAGTGATATTTCATGCCAAACAATTAATAGTGACCAATATTGGGAAGTGATATTTTTGTCAGGGAAAAATACAATATGGTGCCTTCTGTACTGGCAAAACATAGCCTTGGCTATTTTAAGCCACTAAATAGGTATTTTTAGTAGTCGGTAGTGGGTAAAATTGTTTTATATAATAAAAAAAAACAATATATAAACTAAGTGTTTTAAAGTTTCAAATACATACTACTATTTTCCGTTTGATTTAGGTCATTAAGTATCATAGTTTGTCCACTAGAACTGTTTTTATAAAAATAAATACATAAATTGTAACAATGGTTATTAAACCTAAAATATCAAATAACTCAAAAAGTAAGCATTTAAGGGCATAAGATGTATTACCAATATAGAATTATTCTGCCTAAAAAAAAGGATTTTTAAGGTCATTGGTGGTCATCTGATGACATCATAGGCATTTTTAGTCGATAGTGTGTAAAATCGGTTTATATTATGACCAAAAATATATAAATAAAGTGTTTTGGGGTTTGTAATAGATAAGTTTCAATGTAAAGAATAATTTACAATTTGATTTAGGTCAGTAAGTATTATAGTTTGTACAGTAGAAACCATTTTGTAAAATAAACAATAAATTGTAAAAATATCTAATAATTAACTAAATTAACAAATAACTCTAAAAGGAAGCATTTTAAGAATCAGAAAAGTATTACCAATAAATATAAACATAATATCATTCTACCTAAAATAGTATTTCAAGGACATTGGTGGTCATCTAATGGCGTCAGAGGCTATAAAATACATTTTTAGTCGGTATTTGGTACATTTTATACATATTGTGATCAAACAATATATCAATTAAGTCTTCTAAAGTTTTTAATAGTTAACTACCATTATAAAAAAACAATCTACCGTTTGATTTAGCTTAGTAAGTGTTATAGTTTGTGCATACGAATTGTTTTTATAAAAAATCAATAAATTGTAACAATTACCTAAAATACCGAAAAACGCACAAAGAGGCTTTTTAAGGGCATAAGATGTATTCCCAACTAATGTTAAACGTGGAATCATGCTACCTAAAATGTATTTTCAAGGTCATTGATGTTCATCTGATGACGTCAGAAGCTATTTTTATACCAATAAAAGGTATTTTTAATCTGTAGTGGGTAAAATCGTTTTATAATGCGGCCAAGCAATATTTTAACTAAGTGTTTTAGATTTGTAATAGAAAAGAATCATTGCAAAGAATCATTTACAATTTGATTTAAATCTCTAAGTATTATAGTTTGTACAGTAGAAATGTTTTAGTAAAAACATTAAGGTAATTAAATGACATTTTTAGATGGTATTAGTTAAATCCTTTTTATATCGTGACCAAACAATATACCTATTAATCAAGTATAAAGGTTGCGATAAATCTTCATCTCGGCATTTTGGAGGATAAATTACCTACCGCTTGGTTTAGGTGAGTAAGTATCATTGTTTGTCAAATACAGTTAAAAATCAATAGAATATAAAATTATAAAATATCTCAAAATTACAATGTTTTAAGGGCATAAGATGTATTAAAATTTAATTTGATAAGACAACACAATTTCTAACCCAACGGAACTTAAATTGCTTATCGTTTAATAAGAATATATGTATTGTGTAATTTTTAAAACCTCGAACAGAAATTTTATATATTCTAAATGCTGCACGTCTGAAAGCAATCTGGAATCTACTATGTCTCTACAGCACTCCGAAATAGGAACGCCTGTATAAAGTGAGAAATCTTCTGTATCGGAAGTAAAGCAGGGACGTAGGGCCGTCCGAAGAATATGCGGAATCGTCATTGTCTGTAAAGCAGTCGGAAAGTAGGATAGTAATATAAATTTGGGAAATACCTTCGTGGCGGATAGCGAACGGCCATCAGATATGGTGGTTAGCTGCGATATAAGCAGATGTAGTCTGTCGAATAAGCAGTC
>JAUYWI010077797.1:0-13532 GCA_034780595.1 Parotoplana pacifica
GCCTGAACTTCTCTACCTGATTGAGACTTCGGGCCTCCACCCAATCTCAAATACTACGTTTTCTGCCTGCTAATTCGCATTCCTCCGTCCTCCATTCCTGCTCTCCACATTTCTAGTCTATGTTAGTCTATTTTCTACCTCTGCCCCTGACTCCAAAATCCTATAACCACATTATTCGCTAACAGCATATCTCATGGTGCTTCTCTCTGGACTTTACACGTCAGACAATCTGTTACCAATGCAAAAATAAGTCGACTTGTTGAAGTCCCACAGTAACCTCAAAGTCATCTGACTCATCGGCAGCACACCTCACCTTTATTGTTTTGTACGTCTTGGATGACTATGATGCACTTATCCTCTACACCCTTCAGCCTCAAGCAATTCCACAGATTTCGTTTTGGTACCCGGTCATATGCCTTCTCCAAGTCAATGAAGATGAAGTGCATGTCTTTTTGTCCTTCCCAATACTTCTCCATCACCTGCCGAGGTGCAAAATAACATATGTTATACTCCGTCCATGCATAAAATCAAACTGCAGGTGCATAACTCTCGCTTTCTCTCACCATTTCAGGATGTGTGATGTTAGTTTGATGCCAGAATAGTTTCCACAATCCTGTATGTGACCCTTGTTTTTGAAGATTGGGATGAATCTTCTACCATTTGTTCTGTCTCTATGACCTTTCTAAGCTCTCTATCCCTGTTTTACTAAGTGCTTTCCATGCCTCTACTGGTATATTATCTGCTCCAACTGCCTTTCCTCTTTTCATACGCATTATTGCTCGCGATACTTTTTCTTACATACTTATATTTCTTCAGGCTTTTCTATTTTATGCTCTCTTCTCAGGTTTTCTACATTTAGAGCTGATGCTAATACTCCTTCCACGTGTCCGATTTTGCATCATCTGTCAGTACCTGACTATTTTTATCTTTTGGCTTGATATACATCTTGTGATTTCTTACTCCTCTGTTTTGCGAGTCTAATAGCTTTCTGGTGTCCATCTTTCTCTTACTGACTGTCATATGCCTCTACTTTTGCTTTCGGCAGTGCCCTTTTTGCTGCCTTGTTTTTAAAAAATGTTTTGCTTGTCTTCTCCAGTTCAAGTACCTTTATTTTTTCCTCTCATGTTTCTCCTTAATAGCAATTTGTACGTCAATCTGCCGTCAACCCTCACCATTTATCCGGGCTTGGTACTGGCTACTTTCTGGGGCAGTGGGGGCTTCTGTAATCGACCCTACTTCCTTTTGGGCAATGGGAGATCCAATAGGTGGGCTTCTAACCCTTGGCACATCAATCCCCAGCCCGTACTAATTTCATTACAGATGTGTAAAAATATCATTAACATTTTCTGAATGTTTTAAATTATTTGGTTAATTGAATCATTTTTGATAGTTTTAATTTTGGAGCGATGTTTTTATATGTATGAGATAGGTCCAAATCGAAAGTCACGTGATCTATGACCTTATTATTTTGAAAATACGTTCAAATCAGTGTTCTAAATTTTAATGCAATTGGTTTAGTAGTTTCAAAAAGTGGCCTTTAAAAACCAACCTGAAGTTATTGGCACACAAAACCTTGTGTTGATAGTCCTTTGTTATATGTAATAGTATGTTTATGATAAAATGTATGTGTATATCCACATTGATAAATGTCTTTGACAATCTAAAAAAATAGATACTAATTTTATCAATGACATTAATTTTTCCATTTGTTCTACCAATATATATTCTGATTTCGGTTTCAGGTTCCAACAACTTCCACTTCAATTCTAACAACAACTACTGAAGTGGTAAGATTATGTTACATTTTCCTATAAAGATAGGCATTTATTACAATAAAATGTAAGATGTAGAAGTATTCTTCTGTTTTCAAAATCCAACTGCTTATTAGGTTTTCATGTCAATTAAATGATGCAAAAGCATAATATAGCTGTGTGTTAATTTTCTTTATTTCTTACATACTTCCAATAATGGAAATATTAGTCTTAGTTGATTTACAAAAAATTGAAATAGGAGTTAATGGGTTAAGTTGATGTTTAGATAATGTTTATTAAATTTTATTTACTCAGGAATTTTTATAAAAATAATTTTTGCATATTAAACATATGTAACCCATTATATTTACAAGAGAAAGAAACAATGTTTTTAAAAGAAATGTATGAATTGGTATCTAATGGATAACCAAAGCTCAAAAAATGGAATAGAAACAAGATGTTTTAAGTGTTTTGTATAATTGATATTGTAGATCAATATTATAGATCAATATATACATAAAAAGTGAAAATACTGATGTTATTAAACTATAAGCATACGAACTTCAGCGAGTGTAGTTTCATTTAAATGTTATTTGACAAACAAAATAGAATGATAAAAGCATGACTTCAACTTGAATTGATGCTATCGTAACTGTACCTAAATGAATACCTTTTGCACTTTTATGTATGTATTGATCTACCTATCTGTTAAGTTAACTTTAAAATATCATATATACAAAGCACATACAAAATATTGTTTCCGTTCTTTTTTGCGCTTTGGTCATCCATTAGGTTCAAATTCATACATTTCTTTTAAAAACATTGTTTTTACTTTCTCTTGTTTCCGTTTTTTACAATATATTCTTTTCATTTATATATATTTTCAAAGCGTCTTAATCAGTCCTAATTTATTTTGATTTAGAAAGTCATTTAAATGTCTAGAAATAACTTATGTAATTAAGTATCTACTTATTATTTCTAAAGACTGTATAAATAAATCAAAGAGCAAATGAACAATACATTTTTAAGTCGGTGGGATATGGAACATAGCTGTTACTAACTACAAATACTCTGATTAAAGTGCTATCAAATTTATTAATTTTATATAAAATTGTTATTCTTTATTTTGAATGTAATGCATAAATTTTACTGAAATATTATTTTTAGATATTAAAAAATAAGGTAAAATGATGGATGATAACGTTTCACATTGTTTAAATTTTTCAATTAATTTGTTTAAATTTCTATTTTCGGTTTAGTTAAACTCTACAACAGATGGAATTAGCTCTTTACAGTCCACACATATGCTTATACCTACCAAAATATCTAGCAATGTTAATACAACACCAGTTAAGGTAACGAATACAACAGAAACATCACAGACAATAAATTATAATTGGACTGCCAAAGAAGAACAACAAAAAACAGGTACAGATTCAACAGATGAAGATACCATTACCGAAAGAAAGTCAACGACAGAGTTTGCGCTTAATGTGACAAATGTAAATTATGTTGAAACTCAAACAGAAACAAAGTCTATTGTATCTCCATCTGAAGTACAGAATAAAAACATAATAGACGTGATCAAAAGGACAACAACGGAAATACAGATTTTCGATTATGTATTTAATATCACAAAAGGATTTAATAGAGCACAAACTAACAGAAAAAGGACTGCAACAGATAATACAAACACATCTACAACTAAGGTAGAAGATATTTCTAATACAGATTTGGAAACCGAGGAAGTTTCTGATAGCTACCCATCATCAAATTCTAACAAAACTCCTGTTGTAACATATCTTGTAGAAATCATGAATTTGACTGAGCAGTACAGTGTTACAATTGCAATTGATAAAGATGATGTTCCAACTTCTATTAATAAAGATGGTGCAACAACTTCAATTAATAAAGATTGGGCTATAACGTCAATCACTAAATTTGGAGCGACAACTTCAATTGAAAAAGATAGAGCTACAACTGTTGTTACAACTTCAACTGATAAAGATGAAGCTACAACATCAATTGATAAAGATGGGGCTTCAACTTCACTTGATAAAGATGAAGCTGCAACTTCAAATGATAAAGATGGGGGGGCTACAACTTCAATTGATAATGCTGGAACAACAACTTCTATTGATAAAGATGGGGCAAGTACTTCAATTGAAAATGATAAAGATGAAGCTTCAACTGATATTACAACTTCAAATGATAAAGGTGTGTCTTCAATTTCAATTGATGAAGATGAAACCACAACTTTTATTACAACTATAGTTGATGAAAACAAGAATACGACTTCACTTGATGAACTAGTTATTACGACCACAATTGATGAAAAGAAGGACACCACTAAACTTTATGAATTAGTTAATACAAATATAATTGATGAATTAGCTACTACAACTACAACTGATGAATTAGTCACTACAATTACAGCTGATGAATTATTTAATACGACCAGAACTGATGAATCAGTAAATATGACGGCAACTGGTGAAATATTTAATACCATTATAGCTAATAAAAAAATCAATTGGACTACAACGGATAAAGAAATATTTATTGCTACCTCTGATGAAATATTTACGATCACAGCTGATGAAGATATTAATTCAACTACAACTTTTGAAGAAAATAACACATCCACAACTGATGAAGTAACCATTAGTAATACAGATGATGAATTAGTTTCTACAACTTCAACAGATGAATCAGTTAATACGATTGCAAATAGTGAATTAGTTATTACATCCACAGCTAATGAATTAGTTGCTACAACTACAGCTGAAGAATTTGTTACTACAACTACAGTTGATGAATTAGTTAATACGACAACAAATGATGAATTACTTACCCCATCTGTAACCCATGAATTTGCTAATATGACTAGAACTGATGAATTAGAAATTACAAATACAACTGATGAATTATATACTTCTAGAACAGCTGTTGAATTAGTAAATACTATAATAGCTGTTGAAGAAATCAATTTGACTACAATGGATGAGGAAGTATTTATTACTGCTACTGAGGAAGATATTACCATCACAGCTGATGAAGAAATTAATAAAACTACCTCTTTTGTAGAAAACAACACATCCACAATTGATGAAGTAATCAATACGAATACAAATGATGAGTTCGTTTCTACAACTACAGCTGGTGAATTATTTAATACGACCAGAACTGATAAATTAGTAAATTTGACGGCATCTGGTGAAATAGTTACTACAACTGCAATTGCACTAGTTGATACTGTTACATTTAACGAAGAAATCAATGCAACTATTACTGATGAAAAGATGAATACGACAACTTTTGATGAATTAGTTGCTACCACTGCAAATGATAAATTAGTTAATACAACTACAACAGATGCAAAAATAAATACAACTATACTTTATGATTTAGTTAAAACAAATATAAATGAGAAATTTGTTACTACAACTGCAAATGATGAATTAGAAACTACGAATACAACTGATGAATTAGTTAATACCATTAGAGCTGATGATGAAATCAATTCGACTACAACTAATAAAGAGGTATTTAGTACTACTGATGAAGAATTCGTTAAGATCACAACTGATGGAGAAATTAATACAACTCCAACTTTCGTAGAAAACAACACATCAACAATTGATGAAGTACTAAATACGACTACAAATGATGAATTAGTTTCTACAACAGTAACAGATGAATTAGTTAATACAATAAATGATGAATTAGTGACTCTATCTGTAACTGATGAATTAGACAATATGAGTAGAACCGATGAATTAGAAACTACGATTACAACTGACGAATTTATTACTACAGCTGCAGCTGATAAATTATTTCCTGCTAGAACTGCTGCTGAATTAGTTGATACTACAATAGCTGATGAAGACATCAATTGGACTACAAAGGATGAAGAAATATTTACTACTACTACTGAAGAAGTAATTACCATCACAGCTGATGAAGAAATTAATTCAACTACAACTACTGTAGAAATTAACACATCAACAACAGATGAAGAAACCATTAGCACTACAAATGATGAATTAGGTGTGAAAACTACAGCTGATGAATTAATTAATACGAATATAGATGATGAATTATTAAATACTACAATAGCTGATGAAGAAACCAAATTGACTACAACTAATAAAGAGGTAACTATTACTACTCCTGAGAAAGACGTTATGATCACAACTGCCGAAGAAATTAATACAACTCCAACTTTTGTTGAAAACAATACATCCACAATTGATGAAATAATCAATACGACTACAAATGATGAATTAGTTACTATAAGTACAGCTGATGAATTAGAAACTACGAATACAACTGATGAATTAGAAACTACGAATACAACTGATCATTTTTTTACTAGATCGTCAGCAGATGAATTAGTAAATACTACAATAGCTGATGAAGAAAGCAATTGGACTACAACTAATAAAGAGGTAACTATTACTACTCCTGAGGAAGATGTTATGATCACAGATGACGAAGAAATTAATACAACTCCAACTTATGTAGAAAATAACACATCCAAAATTGATGAAATAATCAATACGACTACAAATGACAAATTATTTACCACAAGTACAGCAGATGAATTAGTAAATACTACAATAGCTGATGAAGAAAGCAATTGGACTACAACTAATAAAGAGGTAACAATTACTACTCCGGAGGAAGACATTATGATCACAGCTGACGAAGAAATTAATACAACTGCAACTTATGTAGAAAACAACACATCCACAATTGGTGAAATTATCAATACGACTACAAATGATGAATTAGTTACTACAAGTACAACTGATGATTTAGTTACTAGAACGTCAGCAAATGAATTAGTAAATACTACGTTAGCGGATGAAGAAATTGATACAACTCCAACTTATGTAGAAGACAACACATCCACAATTGGTGAAGTAATCGATACGACTACAAATGATGAATTAGTTACTATAAGTACAGCTGATGAATTAGAAACTACGAATACAACTAATGATTTATTTACTAGAAGGTCAGCAGATGAATTAGTAAATACTACAATAGCTGATGAAGAAAGCAATTGGACTACAATTAATAAAGAGGTAACTATTACTACTCCTGAAGAATTCGTTACGATCATGTCTGATGAAGAAATTAATACAACTCCAACTTATGTAGAAAATAACACATCAACAATTGATGAAGTAAACAATACGACTACAGTTGATGAATTAGTTACTACAACTACTGCTGGAGAATTAGTTTATACGACAAATTCAACTCAGATATCTGCCATTATTACATCTATACCATTAGTAAGAATCGGTTTGCCTTGAAGTGAATATTTATTTGCTTTGAGTGATTTTGATAAGAATAATAGCTACTGTTGTTTGATCTTATTAGATAATTATCTATACTTTTTCAGATGTGGCCAAATTTTACAGTTATTCGTATTTTGAATAGAAGTTTAATTTTTACATTTCTTAAAAATTTAAATCAAGTTTTTATTTCTGTTTTGCTTTTATCAATAAATGTTTGCTATGGTATGTACATATATATTAAAATAACTAAATGTACTTATATGAAATAATATCAAAGCTTGAGGAATTGTTCTGAATCAAACAAGTTTAGTTTTTTTGTAACTAAAAGATGGACTTTTAAAATAGAAAAATCTAATCAAACCATTGAATTTCTCAACTCATTACTAAGTTTGATTTTGGTTTTTTTTTAGTCTACACATTACTGTTACCTTGTGACAGCAACCAAATGTTATTTATGTTCTAGTATCTACTGAATTTTTAAGTTCTTTTATTCATAGTTTGAAATCTATAGATTTACTAATCTTTTATTAACTTAATTATTTTTATGTTGTACTATTTCAATTTGTTTCAGATTCCTATAACCTCTTTGGACATTAGTCCGATACTTTCACCATTTTGGGTTGAAATAGGTAGGTTGTTATTTGCTAATATCTTTAAATATAATTAATTTTGAAAGGATATCCACAGTTTTTTGTAGACACCAAAACATATATTTACTTGAATTAACGCCCAACATTGAATGAGTGATTGCGTGAATAATAAGTTACATATGTGGATAGATAGGTACATAGGTTTCAAACCACCAGTCAAAGTAAGTAACTATCTTAGATACTGATGCATAATGCTCTCGTATTATATCTAGGTACATAATATTGTACTGTAAGTGGCTAATGATAAGTACCTATTTATATATTTTTATAATGTCTAAAATGTTTGGACATTTAAAAAAATGTCAGAATTTTTTTCAAAACTTTTTTGGTGGAACTTATAACGATATTAAATGCCCGGCTTTGAATAAGCACCGGGTCAAAAATATTTCGATTATAATAAGCAACAAGGTGTTGATTTTCAAGTAAATACGGTAATTGTGGTTTTATTGTGTGTAGGTACCAGGGCAAGTTTGTGGATTTATTTATGGGTCACTAGAGCATAAAGCATATCTAGGTTGTTTATTGCAAACCAGCATATCTTTATGTATGTAGACAGAATAAACAGTATTTATTAATTGTGAACATTTAATCTGTCAAATATTACTGAGTCTGTAAATACATAAAATAAAAATTTCTTTATAAATGGAAATTGATTATTTTAACTAGGTATTTACTTTACATATACTCGTAAAAATTGTACTTTGAGATTTCTCTATCTATATTTAGAACTTGCATTGACCGACCGGAAACAAATTACAAATTCGACATTTCTTCGACTTTTGGAGATAAATTTGTTAAGTGCATATGCAAAGGCTAATCCGGATATTAGAAGCTTGACAGGAAAACGAAGAAAAAGAGCTGCTGTTCTTAATGATGCTAAACTGCAAGCAAGTCTTCTTCATTTCACGATCTTATAAATTAAATAGAAAGCGATTTGATACAAGGAATAAATTTTACAAAAAATATAATATGAACTTTTGAAGTTTATCGTAGGATTTGCAATATTTGGACTGATGTCAAATAGATTGTAGTTGAAACACACTAGGTTATTAACTCGAAGTAAAAAGAGTAGAATTACGACAGAATGCTTGTAGGTATCCAAAAATCAAAGACTTTTACCAATATATTTGATCAAATCCAAAGATTCTTTTATTACAAGAAATAATTAAATACAATAGATTCTTCAAGTTGACTAGGAATGTTCTTCTATCGCCTCTATAGATTACCAAGGCAGTTATCTCTCCAAGCAATGCAAAACATATGATTGTTACCTACTATGTGAAAGATGGATCAACATTTGTCTCTGCCTCAGAGGTGTGTTCCTATATGAATAAATTGTCCTCACAGACATTGGTACTGCAGCTTGGCATTGAGGTCTATGATCAGTGTAGAGGTAGGTGTGTGAAACATTTGACCATTATTTTTTAAGCCAACTATTATGATTTGTTTTCTCGTGTTCAAGTTGTTGAGCCAATTGCAACTGATGCTGACAACAAGCTATGGGTTATTGGAGCTGTTCTGGGTAGTCTGTCGGGAGTCGTTATTATTGCATGGTTAGTCTTGTTCATCTATTCTCGGTGCCTGAAGCCGTATCAGCCACAGGAAGAAGATCTCATAGATGAAGAAAGTAGTATAGAATCATTTTCTAAACAGGAGTTGTCATCTAGGAACACTGACAGAGCCTCAAGACGATCTACTACAGGTCAAGTGAGTGTAACAGATAAATTGTCAAATTGTAGTAGTTGGTTAAAATTTTCAAAAATTAGTGATTGTTTTCCTAGAAGAAAATTCTGTGTAAAATTTGCCCAATAGATCTTTTAATAAAAAAATAAGTTCATATTTTTCAACAATACTTTTGGATGAAATGTTGAATTACATATGTATAGGCTGTCCCATAAAAAACGGCGTTTTTTTACCAAAATACAACATTTATTATTTACTTCATAGACAACAAAATTTATTAACTTGAAGCTGTTGAAGAAGTAGTGACAAATGATACCGGCATATCTGTGCGACATATCCATTCTGTTAAATCTGCCTAAATCACTGATCCATCGTATTCTTGTTGAGGATATGGAACGAATTTGGATGAAAATAATCAGGATTCCTCACGTCCTCAGTGGATATCATGATGAACAAAGAGTTGAGTGTTCTACTAACATGCTTGCAGAGTTTGCGAACCGTTTGACTGTATCAAATCTTGTAGTGATGGATGAGAAATGGTTCTATCATAGAAAAATACAACCTCGAAACACACTAGGGTCTTGGAATTCTCCAGATGATCCTCGTCGACAGACTGCCCGAAGAATGACAACAGAAAAGAAGACAATGGCAATTGTCGCTGTTTCGCTACGAGGACAACACTGTCATAGTGTTGTTGAGGACACGGTCAATTCTGGAGTGTATATACAATTTCTCAGAGATATGAAATACTTTTATATTGTGCAAATAGTTATGCCCTATCTCCGCAGTGTTAAAAAGGTAGGCAGTCAAAGATATCGTCCCTATGATCTCCGCAGTGTTAAAAAGGTAGGCAGTCAAAGATATCGTTCCTACTACGATCTCCGCAGTGTTAAAAAGGTAGGCAGTCAAAGATATCGTGCCTACCATCTCCACAGTGTTAAAAAGGTAGTCAGTCATCAATATCGTCCCTACCATCTCCACAATGTTAAAATATAGGCAATCATAGATATCGTCCCTACCATCTCCACAATGTTAAAAGGTAGGTAGTCATAGATATCGTTCCCACCATCTCCACCATGTTAAAAGCAACGTACTCATAGATATCGTTCCCACCATCTCCACAATGTTAAAAGGTACGTACTCATAGATATCGTTCCCACCATCTCCACAATGTTAAAAGGTACGTAGTCATAGATATCGTTCCCACCATCTCCAGAATGTCCATAAACATAGATTTCGAAATTTACGAAATTCTATAAAATTTATAGAGGCTGATCTCTGTATAATGTTTACTCTGTGGTAGGGACAATATTTTCACAAAACTTTAGCTGTATTTTATTTGAATCATAGATTTTGTAAGATAAACTTTCATATATATAACATTTTATTCATATGCATTTTATAGAATACGAAAGTGGAATTAACTTAAAGCACAGTCCACTAAATAATTCATTGAATCATAAAATTTGTCTTTTTCAATGCAATGTTGCTATAGTGAGGTTGGGTAAGTTGCTGTGTTGTTACAAATCGGATGAATCCATATTATCTTTCATTTTAGTTCATGGGAATTCTAGCCATAGATTTGGGTAAAATATTATACAAAAGTTGTATGAATTAAGGTTTCTAAAGAATTATATTAACTTGTTCCTTTTGTATATGTTACATAATGCTGGTTTAGCTAACATTTTCATTAATGTACTTTTCATGTATTTATTTAAACATTTTTTCTTCCTCATTTCAAAGGAAAATGAAATTGAATTTTATGCGTCTTTCACAATATTATGACGCATGCAAAGAGTCATGAGGTGCTGGTGCTGTCGACTCGAGGAGACCTGATCGACCAAGGAGAGCGAAGACGACCGAGTCAACAACAAATAGTCATCGACAGGAACTGGTCTACCACCCCTTAGAAAAAATGAAGGGCTTGGCTATGACGTCATTTAGTCTGAAAATGAATTTTGTCCAATTGTCATCAATAATTTCGTCTCTAGAATTACCAGTGGCGTTCCCGATGAACATCATCTGAAAGTCTTTTGCCAAAAACAAAGACGTTATATAATTAAGTGTAGTAGTAGTATAATTGAAATCTGTGGCCGAAAATCTATCGATTTCAGTGGATTTTATCAATCATTTTAACTCAATGTCAATGGCGGGCACGAGGTCGCCGGAGAGCACCTGGAAATGAGGACAACCGTCTGACTAGGCAACCGAACAACATCCAGAGCTGTTTGTTGGTTATAAAAACAATAAAATTTCATAAAACTATCGATAGAAGTATTTACACAAAACATTGTTAATTTATTGATAATTCGATACTGCCAGTCATAGATTTATTTACATAAACTAGACAAGCAACGACCTAAGTTTCCAACCTACATTAGACAGGATGGTGCTTTCACTTGGGAATTGTGTATTATGAGCCTACAACAACAAACAGACTTGTAAGAGATATTTAAAATAACAAAGTGGGAATAGCTAGGTGGTAAAACATCAAATTTGTAACTAGATACTTGGATGAGAGCCAAAGGAAGCTGTAAATATTATAGCCACATAAAGAAAATTACAGATATCAATTGAAAAAGCGAACTCGATGACTATAAGAGCTCACAGCAATCCACGTGACTTTCCGCTACGACACTGCCAATTAGACGGTCGTGATGTCGAGTTGACAAGCTAAATCTGTCATATTTGTCAAAATTCATAAAAATGCATATTTCCTATTAGCCAAATCACACCTAAATATTTTTATGCTGTGTAACAAAAACCACTTTACTAAATAAAAAATGGGCATTTTGTTAGGTCCATGTAGACACTATAATAAGACCCAATTGATAATATAGCAAGACTATGGTAATCTTTTCTGCGGAGAATGCTTTGCATATTACTACTGGGTGGTGAAAAAGTGCATTATATCGAGGTAGGTGGCATTACAGAGTCTCGGGAACAAAATATGTAGTAATAACAGATAAATTATTTAGACAATGTTGCCACCCACCATCATCGACCAATATAGAGATTGGCTCTTAATGTGAGGTTTCCAAAAAATGTCACTTTTGTATTACATCCATAGACATAAAACTTTAGTTGTATTTTATTTGAATCATAGATTTTTATAGAATCTTTTATTCATAGAACATTTTATACAATACGAAAGTGGAATTAACTGACAGCACAGTGCACTAAATAATTCATTGAATCACAAAAATGGTCTTCATCAATGCTTAAAAATTGCGTGAAATCGCTCACGCGCAGCATCAGCAGCATGGGAAACCAAAGTTTTGCTTCGCTTTGCATCGCTCGTTCGATGGGGACGTAGGTCTTAAATCTGCCATCTTTTGTTATTAATTTATAACACACCAGGATCCTATGAGGCAAAACAAATATGCGCACAAAGAATTCAATAGATGTTTTATTGTTATATTCACAGCTTCAATGTTTAATAATAAATACACAATGCCATATAAGAGCAATGATTGCTATAGCGAGGTTGGGTAACCCAAATAAGTGGCTGTTTTGTTACAAATCGGATGAAAATGTATTTTTTTGCATGCGATCACGAATCTGCATTATCTTTCATTTAATTAATTTTTATTCACCAGCAAAGCCACTACGAGACCAGTTTCGACTTTTTTGGGTCTCATCGGTCGTAGGTAGGCTCGAACCTGGACTGTCAGCGTGTGGGGCGAGTGCCTTACCCACTGAGCTATCCAGGCTGCTGACTACTGTTAGTGGACAGTACCATCTGCATTTAGCAACCTATTTTTTAGGTCAACTACTAACAGTTGAGACACATCTACTTTATATTTCATTTCGTTTAAGTGTTCCAAAAACATTGATGGCCATAGATTGGGGATAAAATATTATAGAAAAGGTTTCTAAATATTTACGTTACTTATTCCATTTGTATATGTCACATAATGCTGGTTTAGCTAACATTTTCATTAATATACTTTTCATGTATTTTTTAAACGTTTATTCTTCCTCATTTCAAAGAAAAATGAAATTGACAACTTTTCTAATAATGACATTGAATTTTATGCGTCTTTCACAATATTATGACGCATGTAAAGAGGGGTGTACCTCAGCTGGTTGCATCAAGTCAAAGGACCTGAGAATCATCAGAAATCTGTACCGGA
>JAUYWI010077808.1:0-13530 GCA_034780595.1 Parotoplana pacifica
TACCTGTAGTTTTTTATCTCTGTAATTGACACTTTTCAGATTCTTCACGTATACCAAGGCTGATGGCTTCATGAAACATGATAGATCGTGAAGAAAATTGTGTAGAATGGATGCAGTACATGGATTAGAGGCTCATCTTTTTGCAGAGTTTTATTCAATTTATTGACAGATGGAACATACCACAGTAAGCACGAGCAATATGCAGAAGCACGTTTTGATGTTAGGAATGCATTAATTCTAAGAAGTCACTGATGAACATGTGTTGTTTGCGATTCTTCAACCATGTTTTTTTCCGAAAACATAGAATCAATCGATGATGGTATCTTCAGAAGTTAGTTGTGATTTCATCTTCTGTTTCTTCTTGTCCAACTTTTCTTTCTGCACTCATAGTTCAACTGCCATGTAATGCCATAGAGGTGACCATAAGTCAACAATGTATTGTTGAAGACATGTAGTGAGTGAGAGCCATTGAGTGGCACACAGACAGAATAGAGATTAGGTACCTAAACCCATACCCACCACGTTTTATTGCATTTTAAGTGATCTCAATACCCAATAAAATCGATCTAAAAAAAACAGAATCCAGCTAAAAACCGGAAATTTAGGCTCCCTGTACATTTACGACATGGCAGACTTCACAGAATGCATAAACAAATGCCGAATTCAAACCAAGGTCATGAAACCGGAAAACTTTCATTTGTTCAAGAATGATATCATCGAACATCAGTTGAAACAAATGGGGTCATCAAGGCCATATTTAAAAGACGTAGTTGCTGTTCAATTCATGAAAGGAAAAGATCTCTTATTTCTCAAATTTAACATTGAGAAGGATTTTCAGGAATTTGCAATCATAAAGAGCACTGCAGATTTGAAGTTTCCCCAGACAATGAAGAATGCAAGAGGCATTGCCAAAGCCAAGAAACAAAAAATAATGGAAAAATTGCTTCCACTTATGCCAAGCAACAGACGCCTGTACTGGACAAATCTCTCCAACAATGATAAGTCTGCTGATCTTAGAGATACCATTTTAAGAGAACCAGAGTCTAATTTCATATAAATTTATCATGTTTTGATCATTATTGTGACACTATGCTAATAATCCATGTTCCATTAGACGTAACAACAATGGTTATACATTACTTTGTGTGTTACAACTACACAGAATCTTAATTATTTTGCATACAGTTTACATACATAGTTTATATATATCATTTATATATAGTTAATAATTACCCAACTATGGAAACATAAAGTATACTTAAATTTTTGTTTTTTATAATAAATATACTAAATATTTTGAACAAAATTTATCTTATCATTTGGTTAAAAGACACGCTTGCATTATCAAAGTACCAAGAAAAAACACCGTATGAGCATATACGGTGAATTATCTCGGTTATAGTATTTTGTAATAACTAAGGCTACCAAGTACAAACACCGTTGATGTGATAAATAGCTTTCTCCAATATATTTAGTTATTTGAGGACTTAGTCCTGTTAAAGTCAATGTTGATCCATATAATTGTTGTTTAAGATTTACTATAAATCTCTTAGCTTTCGTACTTTATCGATAAACGTTTAAACAGTCCTACTGAAAACTTGTCAATTTGTTGATACGGTGTTTCGATTTGGTACGGCAGAACAACTTATTGTGTACTGGAGAAATACTCAGACACTGACAAATATAAGTAATAAAGATAGCCTGACAATTCACATCCTAAGGAAGAACCTCTGTGATCTCTCAGACTTAGGCACCAGGTGCCAGGACATTTAGGTGTTAAATTCAATGAAAGGGTGGATACTTTGGCTATAGGTACAACACAATTGCCTCAAATTTACATTCCCATCACTTAAAAGACAGCAAAGGCTGTAGTTGCATCTGGCTAGAAAACATCCGACATGGCCACCATTATAAAATCACAGGCGATAAACCACCAAAGAGTATAGAGAAACAACACGAATGAATGCCGCACTTTAGCCCAACTTCGTACTGGCCATAGCCCCTCATCCAGAGTTATCTCCATCGCATAGGGATTGCTGATAGACAGATGTAGACGTTGAACATCTTATTCACTTTATCAGATGGACCACACATCGCCTGCAAATCTTTGGGCCCATCGTCAATATCCAACTCAACGTCAAGCAGAAAAATATTCTGAAATACCTGCGTAAAGTGGTCTCCTGACTGATGACTATGGAGTCAGCTAGCTCCGAGCTCCCGCCACTTGAAGAAGAACTATTTTTTGTATGCTAATGAATTTAAGATTTCTTCTTCCACACGGCAGGGGCCGAAAAATTAAAATAATTTTTTTACCAAACATTTGGTGTGTAAAGTTAGATATTTGAATCTGAAATTAATTTTGGTATTATTACTTCTTTTAAATTTTATCAGCAAAACTCTTTGCTTTCCATAATTAAAAAGAATAAGGTTATGTAAGTGAAAGTTGTCATTAAATTCTATATTTTATGTAGTTGTCATAGTAACCAGACTTAAGTAAAAATTCTTATTATATTACTTTATGGGTTACCCTGGCCTTTATTCAATATTTTTAAAAGCCACAATTGATTTATAACGATATTTTTTCTGAGTACATTTGGATCATTTTGGTCCAACTTCAGTTTTAGTGGCTGTTATGTGGCCCTAGAGATGTCAGACAATATAATATGTATACTGAAAAAGTCACAGAATAATTTTTGTTCATTGACGTCAATTTATAAAAAAAATCAAGCCAGTCTTCTTATTTATTGGAATATTGAAAACAAAACCGATACAACTTGACTATGTGGAAAATTTATTTAGAAATAGATAGGACTAAAATTTGTTTAAATAGATCTTTATTTTGATTGGGTCGCTTGTGGTTTGTATTCATTTCCTTGTCTTTATTAATTTTATTTAATTAAAATTTATATTTATTGACCGTAAATCAAGTGCTAGTGTGTGTTTTTGCCCTTATAGAACTTCCAACTTCCCTATAAAAAAGCAATTAATTTTAGTAGATTCAATTTTAATGGGATATTGAAATTTGAAATGTTCTTTTTTGAGTTGTACTTGAACAAATATTGGTAGTTATACATAACGAATGACCTCATTGACTTTTTTAAAAGTTGTCTGGTGTTTGATTTGGTGTTTTAGAGAACTAATACATAATAGAATAGATATTTAAAGTGTTAAATATTAAACTTAAAGAAACTTAATGACAATAAAAAATCTTTATTGATGAGTGTTTTTAAAAGCTTCCCAATGTTTGTTTGTTGAAAATTAGATTATATCAATTTATTGTGTTTGATGATATTTAGTGTACAAATATTGTTGACAAGAAGCTGGAACTGAGTGGAAAGAGCTTTTGGATTTGTGTACGATGCTCTTAGAATGCAGATTATATTTGTTAGAAAATAATCCAATAGATAGTTTATGGAAGTAATAATGAAACTACTTTTCCGCCTTCTAGGTCAACTAACAGAGGAAGAAATGAAATATGCGATTAACCAATCGACAAAAAGAATTGAGTACATGAACAAATGTTTAGAAGAAGCAGAAACCCGAGAAAAGAATCGAGTAACTGCAGTCCTGGCGAAGCAATGCTTTGAGGATGAACAGCTTTTGGAAAAAGCTTTAAAAGTTGAAAGGCAAAAGTTGGATGAGGCTCTTGCATTTGAGAGAAAGCAATGGGTAAAGTATTGTTTGTTACATAATTACAATAATATCATTTGTGACCTTTTATATTGCTTAAAATGGTTACAGGATGCTGTGATATTGTCAGTATAAAGCTTAAACTTTTGGTTGTGGAAAAGTAAATGAAAACGGTTCCGTCTAATTATGTATGGGAATTCCTTTATTTCTACTATATTGATCTTAAAGTGATTATCTATATTCAATTTAATACGCTATTGCTAATTTATTAAGCTAACCAACAACAGAAATGTACTAAAACAAATGCTTTCATAAAAATTTGAACATACCTGCCTACTATAATATATTTTATTTAAGAATAATTAAGATTTTTTATGTTAATTAAATGTGTAAAACTAAAACTCATTAGACAAAGTAGTATAAACCTATTTGTTTAGAGCCTCCTGCCTGACTATTGCAGAACCACATGTTTTATTTGTAAGATATATACATATTTAAATGAAACATGGGATTTATACGTCATAGGATGACATTTATAGGAATTACCATTTTTTCCTATGCCAATAGGGAATTGGATAATTAGTTGATTATTATGTGATGTATTTTTTCTTTTACACATACACTCATGTATGAAAACATTTTGCTGAATATTGTGCTTTTAGACTATATATTTTGCAATTCCTTATTAGTATACTAAAATCGGACTTTTTCGACAATTTTGTTAGCCATTTCTGGATATCTCATTGTTGAATAATTACTTTTGAATGGGATGTTTTTCAGATTCATAAATTTTTAATTTGTTTATACATGCAGTTCAGGTATCATGATTCGTGTGTATATTTGTTAAATTCCGCATTTATACTTCCATGCGAAAACAGCTCAGATGAAAATTATGGTTTCAGGAAGAACTAAAGTGTGGCTAATTCTCTTTATTTTAGGAAGCGAAAGCTCAGGATAACACGACCCAAGATCTTCGTGAAGCTTTGAGGGAACAAAATGGGTTGCACAAGGAGCGTTTAGAACTAATGTTGAGAGAACAAGAAGAGGAGTTAGAAGCCAGGTATCAGCTAGCTATTCGTGAGAATAACCTCAGAGAACAAGAGAAATTTCAGGCTTCAATGGAATCCTGGACCAATCGTTGTCGAGGACTTGAAGCAGCAGTCGAAGGTAAGATTTTGTATCTGTACTCGCGTTAAAACCTACATAACTATTTCGAAAATTATACAATAATATTGTTAAACATTTCTAATTGAAAATAGACTAGGTACAATGTTGAATTCAATCCTTTAATAAATGTTGCTAATGATGATATGGTTTAAATTAATGAGAATTCTATAAACTAGTTTTGGTTTCCGATATTCTTTTGTGAGAAACACGAACAAAAATAATTAATGCCGTTAGACCATCACCGCTCAGCTATGTATCTAAGTACATAGTGATAATTTATGCAGGTAAAATGAAGTTGAAACGCCTGTAAAAAATATACTGAATTTACAGACACCGGCTATTAGCAAAACCTGAAAACGTTGTTTATTAGTTCAAGAGAAATACATAATAGGAACAAAGGAATTTTAATAATTAACTTTGAAATTTAAAACTATTATGCAAGGTTAGGACAACTAACACATTATGTTGAATCGATATAACGCCAGTTGAGATAGTTTAGCATCCGGTTTTCTGTTTGTTCAATTAAAGCAGAATTCTTGGCCGGCAGTGAAACCGTTACAGTACTTCTAATAAATGATAAACTTTTTTCATTTTCGTAAGATGTTCGTATAAACTATTGCATCTTTTGTTGATATGAAAACAATAATCTGTTTCAATTATTTTTCACTTAGTTTAAATTAGAGTGCAATTTTCGGTTTTTATTTGCTTCATCTTTTAATTTGATATTTGAAGATCTTTTCAACATTTCGTTGTTTTATCTGCTAAACATTGTTTTGTGCTTGGATTAACTTGCTGCCAATCATAGACCAATTTGTTAAACTGCTAATGTTATGTATTCTGTTGGATTGTTTTCAGTAGCTATTGACACAAAAAAAGTATTGAAATAATATTATCTTTACTAAGAAAACAGCTAGAATTGGGCAACGTCTGCTCAAAATATATTGATTAATGCACCTAATGACAGGTGACAAACAATTTTTAATTTGCAAAAACTAAGTTTTTTTTACTTGGAACTGAATAAAGCATTATGTTTCAGTTTTATAGAAAGACTACCTATCTTATTATTGTTATTTATTATTTTAATTATTTAATGTGATTTGAATCCTTTAGATGGAATGAGTTAGGGCTATTCAACCCTTGAGTGATAAAGTGTTGTCACGGTAGGGCTTGTGCAAATTTGTGGTACACAGGACCAGCATCCACAAACTATTGATTTTCCAAAATTGTGTATTGTTGTTGAATTACGGACGACTCTTTGTAAAAGCTTATTATTTTTTATTCTCATTGCTAATGGTTTTAGACTCACTTTTATGACAATAATTGAAATTTTACTATTGACGCGTTAACAGCTGAATCTAGTCTTCATATCACTAGGTTTTATTTTTTTAACTAGCTCTACTATAACATATCAGATAAACAAATAAACTATCCAAATGTAAAGCTATTCTGGTGCACCATTAAAAATGAAAAATTGAAATTGGTAAATGTTCTTAGTTAAATATATTTCAATATTAGGCCAATTTCAGACTTAAATTTGTTTTTGTTTGATACTTTCACCATTACTCCTTAATGTATGACTAGTTTAATGAATAAAAGTAATTGGACACAAAATTTATTATTTAAAAAAACCTTGATGTTTTGGTAATATATATCTACCAGATGTTTATCATTTTTCTTAGTCACATGACCAGAAACTCCACAAGAGAACTTGTACCTATGTTGATGCCAAAAGTCATGCAATCGGTTGCCCATGTTACCTATCAAGAGTTAAATATACCTATTTGACTTACCCTATTTACATGAATATACGCCTGGTCAAAAGGTTTTGATCATAATAAAGGCTCGTGTGTTTATTCAAATAAATACTGTAGCTATTTTCAAGTGAGACAGACAAGTACCTACTTATTGTCAAAACAAAAATTTAATAATAAAATGTACCCAATTTTATTGTACCTGAAGAAGAAATCAAAAACTAATCAGGCAGATTTTAAGAACGTAATTTTCTTTTTTATTAGTAGACACAGGTGTATCTTTAGTCTCTGCTGCAATGCGTTTGCAAATTTGTTGGAAAATAATTATTCCTCTGTAGTTATAGGAGGTGGAATTTTCTGACAGATTCTGTTAGTTTGTGATCCTTATTAAGTGACACGAAAGAACAACGTTTTTGGCATCCGTAGTATGTTAATTGTGTTGTTCGTAGAGTACTTTACATCGGTATTTATTAATAAGTCAGTTTTCTATTGAAAACATACAATATTCTTGATTAGATGAGATGCTGGCTATTTTGGGTTTGATGTCCAAGCAATTTTCTTTGTACTCTGTAAATTCATTCTCAAAAGATTATTTAAAATAATAAAATGGCACATGCAATGAAAAGACCGGGCTTAGCAACTTTTATTCATTTCTCTGTAGATCAATTTTAAGTAAAAAAGGTGATGTTTTGGCAATTGTTTTATTGCTGAGTTTGATACTAGGGACTTTGATCTTTCATTTGGTAGTATAGTTTAATAGAATTCAAATTAAAAGTCATGTTAAAATCACGTTCTATATAGGACTGTTTTTGAATAAAATAACATTGTGCTTACTTTATATTTGTTTTCCTGAAAATTTGGGTTTAAAAAAGTATATAATTGTATACTTTTCTAATCGCTATCATTTCGTCAATTTTAAACATAGAAACATGATTCTTTTTTTATTTGAAAACTGTAATTTGATGCTAAGCCCAGTCTTTTCACTGCAATGTGCCAAATAGTTGTATGTAATATTAAAATACAATATAAGTTCTATATTTATTATATCCAAAATGTATTATGTTTGATTGATAAAACTTCATTTAAAAAAACGTTTTAGAATTTAAAACACCTAATGTTTAGAAGGAATTATGTATGTAGACATTTTTAATGAAATTCTAGTCAAAGCACGTTAAACACAAGATTTATACAATGTTATAGTGATCTATTAACTTCAATTTAAAGTAAACAAATGTTTAAGTATATCTCATTGATTAAGACGTAATCACTGAATCCATAGAAGTATTACAGTTTGTTTTGTACACATAATGTTTTGTTTTTTGTGTACTTAGGGGGTGGTGATAAAAGTTTACTAGGCATGTTACTGTGGTTAAAAATCCTAAATTTACCTGGCAATATAAAATGACATTTAGTCAGTTTTATTGATTTGGAGTCCATTACGCTTTCTAGAATTAAACGTTATTGTGCGTACTTTTATCAGTTTTGCGATCGAAAACTAATTGTCTTTTTAATAAACAAAATATTATAAAATATGAAAGGTATTTAATAAACAAAATATTATAAAACATGAAAAGAAATGGTATTTAATAAACAAAAAGAAAAAGAAATTGGTATTTAATAAACAAAATATTATAAAACAGAAAAAGAAATGGTATTTAATAAACAAAATATTATAAAACATGAAAAGATATGGTATTTAATAAACAAAATATTATAAAACATGAAAAGAAATGGTATTTAATAAACTAAATATTATAAAACATGAAAAGAAATGGTATTTAATAAACAAAATACTATAAAGCAGGAAAAGAAATGGTATTTAATAAACAAAATACTATAAAGCAGGAAAAGAAATGGTATTTCATAAACAAAATATTATAAAACAGAAAAAGAAATGGTATTTAATAAACAGAATATTTTAAGCAGGAAAAGAAATAGTATTTATTCAGGATACAATTATTTTTTGGATATAATATGAAAACGCACTGCTAGTTGTTCTTGTTAAAATAAAATTAGTTTTGGAAATTTAAGTACTAATTTCCGATAACAGTGTATTATAATCCTATAAAATAATGTGTTATTTTCACATTAAAATTCAGAAACAAGAATATTTTATCTGGGTGATATATTAAGTTATCTGAATGATAATAACACATTATTGTTAATTAGGCTATTGATTGATCCCTTGTCAGTTAATGAAATGAATGTTGAAATTTTATTTAAATAATCAAACTAATTTTCTTGTATAAGTTAAAAATAAAAACAATAATTAAATTGCCTTGTTTTCTAATTTTGTCCTATTTTCTGAAAAAGAAATTAGGAGAGAGTATTTAAGATGTTATCCGTATTTTCACACATCCCATTTTGTTATTACTTATTTTAATTAAATATGGGGAAATAGTTTGAATGAAATACTTGTAGGTATAGTATGGAAATCCTGCCAAGTATATGAAACTTAGAATATTCTCTACATATTATTCTTTAGATAAATAGATTATGTACGTATAATGTTGTTTGTCCATTTATCTCAAGTAAACCAGACAGATAGGTGGGTGAAGCAATTCCCAGAGGACACACACACTGCACATTCGGATAACAGCCAGTGAGAGATGTTCTTCACATAGACTTAGGTACATGTCAAAATAGGTGTAATATAAGTTTGATTTCGATTTTTTATTGTACATACATAAATTTATTTAAATTAAATTTCATTGACAAAAAAGCACCATGCACTTTAGCAAATTCCATAGAATAGTTTTTATAGTTCCTAGTTTTTATATTTTATCTATTAAGTTAATTAATTAATATGCTAGCCCATTTCTATGTATAGTTTTATATAATAGTTTTCGATTAACAAACTGCTTATAATTATTTATTACCTACTCAGATTCTAGAATTTTGAAACGTTTTTTGAACGGATTTTTATATAGGTAAGTACAATTTGTTATTAAATAGGCAATCAGAATTGACTTTATTATTATTAAAAATCCACAATTGTGATTGACCAACTGAATTATTTTAGATCAGTTGTTCAAAACTATACTCACTGTAATGTTGATTTTTTTTTATTATTTAGTGATATAAATGTATCGATCTTTATTTTTTTTTAAAAACTACGTTTATCAAGAAAAATGTGTATGGATCATAGAAATGGGCATTCAATATCAATTAATTTTTTAGAAATATTTCTAAACTGAGAACAACGTGCATTAGCTATACCATTGGTTATTATGTTGAAATTGCAGTATTATTTCAATTTACTGTGTTCGACGATCTTCTCAAACTCTATTAAAATCTAATGTTATAAAAAAATTTGCTGGTTATTGTTTTATTATTTTTAAGAAAGTTTTGTCAGTTTAAATGAATAAAAAAAGTTTAGATAAAAATCTATTTCACAAAAGCAATTTTAGTAAATTGATAAATGTTTATATTGAGCTTACATGCCTTTCTTGTTGTGTGTAGTTAGACGTAACAAGAAAGTCATGTATGCTTAATATTTTGAACAGAAAAAACTTGCTCTATGTAGTCACCTGCAATGTTTGTATCACTTTTAAACCGTGTTACTTTAATATAATCAGCCCCAACTATTGTTTGTGTATGTTGCCATAATAATTTTGAAATCAATAAATTATTAAATAGTTTTCAAACATCTTGTCAGAAACTTCTTTTAACAGTAATGCATTTCACAATCTGTTTGACACTAGTTTAAAAATGAATGATTTCTGTCTCACATTTTTCAAAGTTTAGATTAGGTACAGCATAATATATGATAATCAAGAAAAGAATCAGGTCGCCTTCTGATATTGGGCAAAATAGTATTTCTTGTTTTTTTTGCTGCAGTTTTCATACCTATCTTATGTCCAGAATATGACGTTTTTAGGATTCCGTGGTTCAGAACATTTTTAGTTAGACCGTTTACTGAATTTTTGATTATTCAATAAAATAGGTTTTGATAAGAAGGATATTCAATGTCATTGTTTGACTGGAATATATCTCTAGTAATTACTTGTACATTTTAGTGCTACATAAGAAATTTTCATTTTGATGTTTGAATACAACACATGTAGAATACCTGAAAATTTGTTTTAAAGTCATTTTCGTTGAAAATGATTGAATTTTCTACCTGATATAAAATTTACATGGTGTCTCAAAAGCTCTGATTTAAAAAAAATTTAAAAACCATATAAGCTCTAAACCAGTTGATTTTAAAATTTTAACTTTTTTGTTCTTATAATTAAGTATGTGTAGTTGCAGAGTAGTTGTCTTAGATTTAGTAATTATTAAATTATGTTTTGTTAATTTAATATCTTCAACTGATTTTTATCGAAGATAACGGGATAACCAGTCAGAAATGATCTCTGTTAATGGATTTCAGATTGATTGGAATCTAGCATTGACCAGTCATTTGGTTTAACAGAGATTATTTTCGTTTGAACATGACACTCGGTAGCTGGTTAGGTTATGCCGCAGGAAAAGGAAAGGAGATTGTTTTAAACTAAAAGCTGGTAAATTAACTGGAACTTTTATCATATTCTCAATGTACTTAATTATTAATGGCATATCTTGATCAGCATTTTTCATCTGTGTACTTATTGACTATTATTTCAAAATACTATGTAGTTTGTTTATAATAAGGAAACATTGTTTCATTAAATGAATACTCTTGGGCATTTCATCTTGTCCAAGTGGTATAGAATTAAATATCCTTGCAATAATGAGATCACCCCGTTGTTTGTATCTTATGTAGTATGGGACAACAAGTTACATAAATATCACATACTTATATGAATATGAAATTAAAACGTTTAAAACGTGTTAGTTTAAATCATATCATCTTCTGTTTCTTAAAAAACAACTTTATTATTTTATTGAGGACAAAGGATTTGGATATCGCATTCTACAGATCGATCAAAGGCTATTGGAACATAATAAATAAACAGGGTAATATGGAAAATCATATATACAGCATTGCTTTTAATATCAATGGAAAAGGCGTTCTGGAAGGAATTGATGATATTGCTTTATTAAGAAGAGGTCTATTGAACTCAAGTCCATTAGTTTACATTTTGGAAACGTAATTTAGTTTAGCTTTCAACATGCAGATTCCCAGCGAATAGAG
The DNA here is from genome assembly GCA_034780595.1 of Parotoplana pacifica. Lineage (NCBI taxonomy): Eukaryota > Metazoa > Platyhelminthes > Proseriata > Otoplanidae > Parotoplana > Parotoplana pacifica. The sequence continues at coordinate 11,668 of JAUYWI010077808.1, forward strand.
ATTCTAGTCGCAATGTGCTGACCATTTCCTCACCGACGAAAAACCAATTATTGGTTATCGTGTTTTTTACTTGGGGGTTGGGTGATCGCCTGATTCTCCTGAGGAAGTCTGTTAACTTTTTGGATCTTGCCTTTCAATGGTAATGATTTATGCTTTTGAGCATCTAGAAAAACTAGGTTGTATACAAATACACTCCCTGATTTCAAACAAGTAACTTTGGTAATAATTTTTCAGATAGTAGTTTCAGCTGTGGTTTTATATTAAAAACATTCAATGTGCACCCCTTTAGTTGTTCCGCAAGTATTGATGCGATAGTCCAGTCAGTCTATTTTGGCCGTGCTGGACGAGATAATCAGGTGTTCTGCATGGATCCGAGAGGTCACTTATTTCTCATATGCTATGATTGTAGTGTACATAGAACAAAAAATTGAGTAGAACAGCGTTGTTCCATAAATTTAATCGATCTAAAATTGATATTTTCAGCCCAGCATGAACGACATATTTCATTAAAACTTCTCAAAACCGGTTTTTGGAACCGTATCAATTAGTTTTCCAAATTTAAGATGCTGGTTCGAGGAGATCCTGAGATTATATGTACACTAATTAGTTGGCTTAAACCTAAAAGCTTACTTATTTTGTATTTTTAAAATGAAACGAGCTTTAGGATTCCGTGATATAAAATATTTTCATGTGCACCAAAAGAAATAATAGTTTTGTACAAGTAGGTAGGTATACTTAAATATAAGTTGAAATGTTAGATAGATATTAAAATGTATCACTGCATCCAATAACATTTTGTATGACCAGTAGTACCAGGATCTAGTGTAATTTCACTTTGAAACTTGACAATACTACTCGTACAAGCCAACTGCGAGCATTTGACAATTGATTTTTTGAAATAATTAATTCGATTTGAAGCGTTATTGTTGTCCCAAAAAATCGTGAAAATTTTTTTTGGTTCCATGTTGAAGCCATATTTTTACTCTTGTTTGGTTAGATTAATTTTAATTCTATGATGTTAGTTTGTTATCGAAGGCTTGCTAGATTTTTGTTTTTTCTATACACCCCCGGTCGTTATAAACGCAACAACAACATTTTATACATGGTTTTTTAGTATTCTTAACAGATGTTATCATTTCATCTGCAAAGGTGCTCTAATATAATTTATTGGTAACAATTAGTAAGTATTGATTGACCCTGTAGATGCTTCCTTGCTTTTAGATGCTCTCAGATAATGTGCGATCATTTAAACAATTCAAATGTAACCCACGCCAAATAAAATGAAGGAAAAAATCTGTATGAAATGTTGTTGTTGCATTTTTAATGACAGGGGGTGTATATATTGTATGTTTGTCCCCAGGATAGATTTTAATCTACTTATGAATAATTTTCAACTGATGAATTTCACTTATCGAATGCCTAATTATCGATCAGTTTTACTAACTATTTGAATAATTTGCCTTGTCGTATATTTGTCGTATACTTGTCGTATATTTGTTATAAATATAAAAAATATCAGGCAAATATTGTTATGTAGATATTTTTCTGACAAATTCGATTTAGGTGCCTCATACATGTCTAAAATCAACACACGCAATGTCTTACATGTAATTTCAAATATTGTTTATTTCTCGTATGTAATATACTTGGTTGTTGATTTTTTTTAAATTTCTTCAACCAGTTTGGTTTGTAATTGGTTCTTTTTTTATAACTTTTTTTTTCAATTTTACCCACGCACTTTTATATTTATTTGTAATTAAAACATAGAAAAGAGATTAATAACACATTTTATCAAATAGAAAGTGTTCCCACAACTGTAAAGAATTAAATAAATTAATTTTTATTCACCAGCAAAGCCACTAC
>JAUYWI010077819.1:0-13530 GCA_034780595.1 Parotoplana pacifica
TCAGACACAACCTAAGTTTGTCTGTCATTTTGTTTATTAATGACCGGGTTTAACCGTATGGCTACCTTCATATGGCGCATTGTTATGGCATCTAGGAACACCCATCATAGATGGGCATTTTATTCTGACTGATCGTGCGGTCGGGACCTGATCATAGCACTGCCATACCATGAGAATGAACCCGTATGGATGATAGAAAACTAACATTCGATCCTTCGGTGACGCCTGCCTGTTGACTTTTATGATGAAGACAAATTACCCTAAAAATCTTTATGTGATTTTTATGCATTTCATTGTGTGTAATATTTGCATTTTTTTTATTATTATCATATCTAAGTTGAATCATCTTTTTGATCTTGATCTGATTAAAGGTGAGATGGAATGAGCGAAGGGAGATATTGCGGAGATAAAGAAGATTATTACCATCAACTCCATGGGGGGGGGGGTGTAGAAGATGGAATATGAAAACAATAACGGTGCTGTTTGTCTCCATAAAACAACAATAGGAGACACTAATTAGGTTAGGTTTTATGGCTAACAACAACAATAGGACATCCAATTAATATTTATTAATTTGTTTTTTTGGCGTATGATAATAACTTTAACTTGATTCAAAACCTTGCCTTGCCTTATATTTGTTACATAAACAACAAAGCAGCCAGCTTTTAACAAAATCCGATCTGTTTTATTGTGGTTTCTGATATTTGGTAAATAAAATGGCCCTTTATGATTGTACTAAACTAAATAAATCTCTTTTTTTCATAGCATTACATTAAATGAATTTAGTGACTGGATTAATGTCCAAAAAGATGCAAACTTTTTAAAAACAATTTGGTTAGATACCGGGAAAACATTTGTCCTGGTAGCTTCTGTGTTAGCAATGCCAAGACATATTTGAAATAAAATTTTGATATTTATACAAATGACGTGTCAAAGCCATATATTGATAAAGTTTTGGGCCCAAATGTTAGCAAATAATTATGATTTGGTGTTAAATGGGTATTTTTATTTATTTTCAAATGTCACTTTGACTAATGGGAAAGTACATTGGTGATCTCCCTGCCTTGCCTGCTTGATCAATGATCCATCAGCTGTCTCGACTCCAACGTTGATATTTTCAAGTGTGAAGGTTAACCATCTAGTTCGTATTTGCAAACACAACCATTTTAAACAGTAATTAGGGGAAATTTAACTGTTCGTCAGCGGACAAAATCTCATCTAACTGGAACTGGCATTTAAATTAATAGTTTTGTTTGCTTAAATACACGACAATATTTTGGAGAGAAGTTTAATGAAATATGACAGCTCCTGTAATATTGTTACCTGCTATAGTAATACTACTTGGATAAGGACGACTAGTAGTATATTGTGGTGAAGTTAATTGTTGTTTGACAGTTTTGGCAGTCATTAAGGAACGTTAATTGTGTACTTTTTGAAACAAATTATGTAAACTAAATTCCAGCAATTGTGTACTAATTTGGCATTTTAATTAACTTAAAAATAGAAAGTATTTTAAAAGTATTGTTTTAAATATTGAATAAAAGTTGAAGGCAAAAATGTATGAACTCATTTTATATCGAAGGTTAAAATGTTAGTTTGATTTTTATATTCCTTAACAATTGGCTAACATGTTCATTGTTTGTTAATCATAAAGCGACATGTGTTGGTTGGATGGGTAATTAACACCTAACAGTAAATACAGAACTGTGCATCATTGATCGTTTCCTAGAAATTTGTGATAATTCGACATGAGATTTGAATTTTGCTCTTAGAGGATTACATATGTTAACATGTACAGCAGTGGCGTATTCATCATAGGGCGCCCACGGTTGGGAGTTCAATAAATGAGGTCAGTAGTTGGTGGAATAACGGTCAAGGTTAGATCAGACTGCCTGTATGGTCTAATTTATGTCAATTTTCAAAGGCGTTTTTCCTGTGGGTGACTATACACATAGATTAATTCTACTTAATGGATGACAACCTGGTGCCATGGAGATTGAAGATTTTGTTACACAACATAGATACTAAACACTCTCTGTTTATGACTTCTCTCTCCTGGCTGAATGGTCCGCCTGAATTTGGGGTACAACCAACGTAAACAGAGTCGTCCTCTTTCTGTATGGTATAGAGTGAAATGTTCCGAGATTCGATTTTGAAGTAACACTTCCAACAATTGAGAAGAGGGTAGCTATAGAGGTAGGTACATGAAGAAGAATGTCGTCAACTTTAATGTATCAAATTAATTTGAGGCATTTTCGACGGAAATTGTTTTGTAATAAAATGTTAAAATTAAACCGCATTGTAGCTATATTTCATTGATAGATAACACATTTTATTATGAAATGAAAATGTTACATTAACGAGACATTCACTAACAAATAAATAAATAAATAAATAAATAAAATGAAAGCTTTTACCTACAAAGGTCATCAAGAAAGGATACAGTAGGTACATCACATGAGCTTTAAGCCACGGGTTCTGGTGAGAACATTTAATGACATTTTTGTTTTATTTTTTTTTACCTTGTGCCGTCAAGTCGTTTTCGACTGGTGACGTCCCAGACTAGCCTTCCCCGCCCAGTACGATCCAGCACGAGGTGCTGCAACCCCCCTCCCTCTCCCTTCGTCGATCCAACGAGTAGGTACTATATGTCTCCCTCTTGCCCTTCTGCCATCAGAGATCCCTAACATTAGGTACTTCTCAATGCTGTCGTCTTTCTTCCTCGTTACCCAGTATTAATAAATATAAATTCAAAATTCAAATTCCTTAACCCTCGAAAGGTACTATTACCTACTGTAGAAATTTTAGATGAAATCATTTTTTGTGGTTGGAAGGAACACTAAAAAAGCAATTTAAGTTTCATAATCTGGAGGGTTCAATGCTATTTTCTGATCAGACAACATAAACAAATCCCCAGGTGAAGTCCCAATTAATGCGAACCCTACACAGATGATTGCATCAGGATCAATTAAACCAAAGGTTTTACGACAGTTAATGGGAATAGTGCAACACCTTAACTCTGGGTGGCCAAATTGATCTCTGGGTTCCACACTTAAAATGACCGCATTATATTCGCATGTGGAAAGTTTCTAAAACATATTCATTATTTTAAATGCCTACTATTAAGTTCAGGTAATTGAATTTCAAACTAACTAAATGTCGTAATTTGAATTTTAATCAAACTTGCATCAGCTCTTTTTTGAGCTTGTTACAGCTGATCGTTGCTTGATATATTTGCTTGCAACTTAGCACATTGAAAGTATAGTGACTATTTCTAGATACCAAAGATCATACTTTTATGGATTGCATCATTTTGATCTAATTTGGTAGTGTCAAATTGCTGAAATCCTGAACACTACGCCATTTTGTGAAAGTTGCTTGATGATGTGTTATTTATAGGTGGACTATAAACATGCACAAGTTAACTGTCAACAGAAGCTGTTCGTCACCGCGGGGCAGGGCGCCAGACGCATTAAATGAGGCCCCTAATTGGGTAGGGGAACAACATTAGCCTGTAGCGGTGCCATGTCCATCATCAGGTCATCAGTAGTAGCAGCAACATTGACCCAGACAGTAATTGAGAATGATGAACACAATATCTCTGTGACAATGACCCCTCGCACAATTGTTGTGATGGATTATGAACAATCATATTATAATTTCTATAGTACAGAGATATCTCTCCTTTTTTTATAAATGTAGGTATATTAAAAGGGATAATAAATTTAAAATGGAAGATGATTGATAAAATTGATTCTGTTTGGTGTAAGTAATTTATTAAACTGAAATGTTCATCTTGTCTTAATAGGGCAATATTTCGAGTAATATTGTCACTTCCATTAGTCACATTTTTGAGTATGTTGTGGTTTTCTCTTTCACCAAACCTGTCATTAGGAATTTAGTTTATTGCTGTGGTCTGGTAATCTGTCTTTCATGTGTTTGTGTTTGGAAAACTAAATTACAATAATCACGCGATATCTGTATTTATTAATAAATTCGGATATTAGTCAGAATATTTATGTCTCAAAATCCCCTCTTATTTTGTTCTCTTTGTCATCATCATAATTCGTCTTGTCCAGAAGAAAATAATATAACTGTCCATTATTTATTTCCCTGTTTTGTAAACAACCAACTTATCTGTCCCCTCATCGCCTCTCCGCATGCAATAACCATAGTTACCTAATCTCATGTTGGTCACTCACGCTGACGTCTCTGTCTGCTGCACCGATAGCGAGATTCAATCTGTTTAGATTACCGAGACAGTCAGTCAATGGTGGTGGTCGTTCAATCACCGTTTAGCTGAGTCATTGTTGTTTATTTCATATTACCGATTCAGATTCGGAAAGTTATCATTTCAAATTTCGAGGTACAAACCTTTTTGTTTTAATTACATGCTTATTACGTGGTGCACATGTGACCAGATGAAAACCGAAATATGAGCCAGCCTAACGTATTTTAAATTCGAAATATAGTTAAATATAAGAATGAGGCAAAAAATCAATAAACTGTTATGTCATTCTAGTTTTAGTCTAAATAAAAAAACACGTTTTTATGTTGCATAACTGTTTATTCGATGTTATTTCATAACAACACTAAAAAAAAGTTTGCTTCAATTTCTGAGTTCCCCTACTTCATATTCTGTCTGTTGCAGGTTGCTTACTCTCTGGTGAACAGAGCTCAGCACGTGGAGAGGTCTTTCAACAGAGATATCGACAACAAGCAGCCCCGAGTGAGAAGAGAGTTCGAGATGAAACTGGAACTGGAGTCTGTTCAGAGGAGCATCGATTCGCTGTCTTTCCATGAATATAAAGGTGAGCTAGAGACATGTTTTCGCGGTAATTGATCATAGAATGATCATAGACATGAGTTTCAGGCATTGTTGTTATAATGATCCATAGATATCATAGCTTTACGAGGTTGTGATACAAATTTCTATGGTCCTATTTTTATAATTTAATATAATATAAGCAAAAGTTGATTTTATTAACAAAGTTGGTCATATAATCAATATTATTATTGAGTTTAACTTTGCATGGTCTATTCTGATAATTTAGAATCATCAAGATATAATTTAATTTATTTTTCGCTTTGTAACATTTAATTTAGATAAAGCTAATTAAAACTGAAAAGCTAGCTACACACTGAGAACGGGCAGAAACCAAACCTGCCTGGCTCTAGGTGGTAACAACAGTCACACATCAGGCAGGCAACCACCAAAAGTGCTAAAACCACTCAAACTGGACACTTTAATGCGAGATAAGAGGCACCATCTCTCTCTGGCACCTATTGAGTGCCTGAACTCTGTTGGTGTTTACCATTTTTTGTAACACAAATTGAACCTCGGTACCCCCACACGGCTTGGAGATAAGAGAAATGGAAATCAATGACCACCACACGCATACCTGGCTGCCTGATGGACTCTTCAATTGGTTGTTGATTGTCCTTCACATTTCTGTTCGATTCTTCTCATTTTAACACCTTTTTTCGACATCACCTCTGCGAACTATGCAGTTATTAATATCTGTTTGAAATCAACTTGTACCTATTGTGACAGTAACCTAAGAAAACTGTGTTTGAGTCATAGAAATTGTTGACACATTGGCATTTCTATGATTTAATTTTGCATACCAGTTGTTATTGAAAATAAGGTAACTAAAAATGGTTTATCATTACAACTAAAATTGATATGTAAGCCACCTAAGTCTCTTACTAATTGATGAAAAACAGTCAAAATTGATGTCTGTCATTTCTGTGCTTGTCAAAATATGACAATGTTTGGTCGCCTCTGTCTATGTATGTAATAAGTAGGCCAATGTCTACCGAAAATCGAATAAAACCAATCAATAATTTGACTCTTGAGGTACATAACTAATCGGGTCATATATCTATCCATTTCGACAAATATTTAAAAATGTGTTGAACTTAATTTTTTGTTTTAACTCTAAAATTATCATATAATTATTCTTTTTAAAATAGAATTTAAAACATTTTCCCCCTATATCCTATTAAAAAAAGAAGTCTAAATAATTGTAATTTAATTAAAAACAAATGCCTTAAGGTTAGGAAAGAACAATAGACCCAGATAAATGGGTCCATTAAATACCTTTTTGATCGTTATGTTATGAGTTATCGCTTAGGTAATTGTGTGTTAAATTCAATATCACTTCTCTGCAATCCATAAATAACAATATAAGTTTTTAGTGTTCTATAAAAATAGTCAATAAAAACACAATACAAACTCTATTCCCATAGTAACTTGTCTGCAGCAATGAACATACGATTGTGCAAAAGCCAACGCACTGAAACTAATTGGGTGTTTTTCTTTAGCGTATTACGCAATAAGTGTGAAAATATTATTTGCTTTTGTCCTTGTCTTCCTGCTACTATTTCATTAAAACAAACCGAAGTGGAACCTCGCGGGTAGCTAATAAGGGACTGACAAAGACTTCTCTTCGATCTCAACAGCAGCTGCGGGGTACTACTCTGCTTTTGGAGGGTGATTTATCATTTACTCAAATCGAAACTGACACTTTGCTGAATTTATTGTCTTCATGGAAAGTTGTGTTGACTCACACGGTTGATCCAAGCATATCTGTCCGTATTGTGGGATATCATGTGCGACCGGCAAGTGTGACTGAAACTATTTCCATCGCAAAGATTTTCTGGTCACATTATTTCTGTTAATATAATAACAATTATGTAATCGCTAATTTTACGCAAGGATAGCGCGCTAATTTCATTTATTTTTCACAACACAATGGCAAATCTCTGTTTTGTATTTTCCATGATTGTCAATTTTTATCAATGTTTGGGATTCCATTAACACTAATAGATTGCAATGACGGATGAGAAATTATAGCCAGTCGTTCTCTTTCCTTCTTTCACCAGTTGATTTCTGCTTTTATCTGAAAATATAAAAACTAAATAATTCATTTAAATTACAAATATATGACGTTATACATGGAAATCGATTTCTATGTTTGGGTTAAGGAGAAAAATGTTTTCTATTTCTAAGCATTAATGACACTCTGTGTTGTATTTTCTTTGGCCATAACAAATCCCTTAATTCTGAAATGAATCATTGTCACTTTCAGCGCCCGATGCTCCCCACTTCCTTCGTGACAGCTGCTCAGTAGAGTCCAATTCCATCACGATGGCCTGGTCAGCTTCCAGTCCTGTTCCTATCGATTACTTCACCCTGGAGATCGATGATGGCTTTCAGGGATCGTATAAAGTGAGTCAATCAGTTACGTTACATGCCATGAGCCTGGGTTGGGTTGGTACCCGTTTCTCTGTCGCTTTCTGATGACCTACCAGAGGCCCGTGTTGGTCAATGATATGATAAGTTCTATTTCTGTTTTACTTGATGCAGCTCGCCTACCGAGGCCCGGAAACCATGTGTACTGTGGATCACCTCAACTTCAAGGCCCACTATCGAGTCAGAATACGGGCACATAACTCGGCAGGGCCCTCAGACTTCGGAGAAATATTGCGGCTTCATACGGAAACAGGTGAGTTGGCCATCATTTTAACCAACAGCCCCGACAAAAAGAAACGCACCTACCTTGAAACTTTGTGTTTTATTTTGTATAAAAATTATATGCAAAGTATTTTCTGTACCACCACTGTTCTATTTCGTATTTAAAACAGTAAAATATTATAATAGGTGCTATTTTGTTTAAAATTAATCCATCATAATGTGGTGGTCCTGATGAAGACCGTTATCACACAAATTTTGTGCGTTTCTTTTTGTCGGCGCCGTAGTTAGGAATACCTCATGGTGATAGAAACCAGAGCAACAAGTGAATGGTCATCTGTTTAAACAAACTCAGTGCAAGGAAGGAACGATTTTGGAGAAACTTATTACTATTTTTTCTTCTAATATGCAGAGGAAAAAAACTATTAAAGATCACGATAAATTGGTTATTTTTACGTTAAGTTGTTTGCTAACTCTATTTATCCCAAAGCTAGGAAGAGATATAAAAATAACTTTTTTGGTGTAGTATTAGAAAAAGGAGTGATTAATTTACTGATTAAATATAACCAAATATAGGAAATAGAATTATTCAATTATGCCTCTGAGGGCTGTTCAAACCGCTGTCTGTTCTTCTATCCCGAAACAACGATAAGGGCTACTGTAAGACATGTTTGTTGACTCTTTGATGTTATAAATTGTTTAAATTTGATCAAATTTCCAATATCTCCTCGATACGCCATTTGAAGCGATCATTTCTGTGTTTTCTGATTGAATTTCCTCGAGAAATGATATCTCCCTATTTTGATCTCTGTGCCTCTATTTTAGATATTTTAGAAGAACATCATCTCTCCTAAAATTAATCTGATTGTAACACACAAAGAAAGCAATGGAATGCTGCCTGTGCAATATTTTATAAATAGTTTCTTGTATTGCATCTCATTTTCTCAGGAAGAGGCTTTATTAGATTATTTTAAGTTAGTTTGTATAGGTTTCTTGTTTTGTTTGATTGTATAGATCTAGGAAAGTAACTTGACTGGTTGGTGTAAAACGCTCCAAATTAATGTAATTTAGTGGAAGATAAATGAGAGAGGCAAACGCGAAGAAATGAATTTGCTAAATATACCTGGCATTGTGATAGATACCTAGATTGGCAAATGGGATCTTTCTTTATGGCATTTGGGATAGGAAGGGTAGCTATCTATCTTCATTGTGAACTAATCTCGAAAGCCTGATGAGATCATCTTGAAAATGTAATAAATATCATGGGAGTTTAGTTTGATCTTTGTCGTAGGTAGTATAGTGTTTTTAGCTGATAGGGTCTACATTGCAAAGGGTGAGAGAGATGGGATTAAGTATGAGAAATCTGTTCTTACCACATAAATCCTAGCCATTACAAAGTTAATATAGAATTGAACTGTTTGTAAAAGTTACAAGCAAAAAAATAACTTTAGAGTGAAAGAAAAAAAATCAATCTTTCGATGCGTACCTAACTTTGTAAGAAAATAGCAGAAGCAACCTGTAGCCGATATAGGAACAAATATGGCTCCGAATTTGAGGTTCAGGTGTGGCGCACAAGGTCTTACATTGTTAAGGGACTAATGAAAGTACCGCTCAAAATGTGATGTATTTTGACAACCTAAAGGCCTTATATGAGTAAGTGACCAGATTGCAGAATACAGAACCTTTCTGGTTTCATAGCTTGAAAGAAAGAGGGCTCGTATGACATTAATCAAATGGTAATCAATCTGTAAATCGGCTTGGATCCAGAAAATAGGGATCATTTCTTTGAAAGGCAGCATAGCAGTTTGATTTTATTATGAAGCTTAATAAAGAAGAAATATTTTTTTCCAAATATGTTAAATAATTGGTTTTACCTTAAAATTAATTTGGAGTCAAGTGTGCTGATAAGCGATCTATCTTAGATCGAACCTAAGAGATATTTAAAGAAACCAGTAACTGTGCTAGCTCTCTCTAATAAAGCACAAACGTTGAGTTAAAAAGGAATAGAGTCAAATTATTATCTATGTACATTCAAAAACATGGAAATCGAATTTGCTTCAATTAGATTAGCCATCGTTATATCAGAGTTGAGCATCTTTTGAACTAAATTGAATTTGTAAGAGATATTTGAACTCTTTCACTCTCTGCCTTGTTTGGCTGGAGTTCGACTGGCGCTTGCTGTTGGATGGAAGTAATTGGCAGTGACTCAACAAGATAGTTCGACTTAAATGATCTGATTAAGGTCAATTTATTTGATCAATTATTGAGTTCAAGTTAATTACCTACTGCTCCTTTTCCTGAACTTAAGACAGCAATATTCATTTTCTTTTAATTAGGAATGTTTCAGAGGTTTAATCTAAGCTAAAACACTACCATCGTTTAGTTTTTTTAAGTGTAAACCAGAGATGAACGCTTTTATTTGGGTAAGTTCTGCCATTTTAAAATTGATTGCAAATTCTGTGCGATCAATAAAATGAAAGATTTTTTTTGTCTTAGCTTCTGAAAGTTGAACTACTTTTAACAATAAAATTAAAGATTCCTGCAATTTCTATAAATAAAACTAATTTATATTATCTTTATAAAATATCTATGAATTGTTACAAAGTATAGTTGGAGGGAAATATTATTAATATTAACATCTTTTATCAGAACTCTAGATTTCAAATAAATTTGTTTTTATCTGTTGTAACTACGCACATACTAATATGGTTAGGGGCTCTGGTGGCTCAGTTTTATGGCGTCATTCCCAGCACTGTAATGGCATTAATAATTCACCCCAATGCCTAATAAACATCAGCCATGCCAGCCCAATTCCTATGCATTTCAATTCTCTTTTGTTTTCCATCAATTGGAGAAATGTGTTTATTTATTGCATTAGGCAGAATTAGAACAATACAGTTTTGCTTGTTAAATAGCCAAGGAAACGGTAAAGCTAAAAACTATTTTTAAAAAGTGTCAAATTTGGACTCTTGCCGTAGGCTAGCAATAGGTTGCCCCATTTGTCACTAGTCACTGTTTGATTTGTTACAACAGAACCATACCGGAAACTGGAATTATTCAAACTAGAAACCATATCAAAAACATTAAAAGGTGGTATTTTTTTCATACTACTTATTAGCACTACTTCCTGTTGTAAATTTGACACCTTTGGTATAATGAGATAGACACGTTCCCTGCATAATTAATGTTGCTGATACTGGCTTTCGGGGTGATGGTTCATGCACCAATAAATAAATAACTAGACAGAATTACCAAAATCGTTGACCTTTGGGTATAGCTTTAAAATCAAGAAAAAAGTTTCCCTGGTTGTAGTAGTAACAGGGTGGAAATGATAAATTTGTGCTGTTGTGTGTAGCTATTGAGTCATTAGTAGTGACTGAGACTTACGCTTGAGATAAAAATATGCAAAAGTGATTTGGATGGGTGAGTTTTGGGATGTAAAGACATAAATAATAATAATCTTCATTTTCAATTCAGGCATTCGTGAGAAGTGGAACATTGAGGTATAATACATGAGATGTCTGTGGATGATTTCTATGCCTGTATTGTATGTGTATAATCTGGAAGGCTACAAAGCATTACTACAAGTTGACTGGAAGGTGTTGGGAAATTTGTTTGTTTGTTTGTTTTTTGTATGAAAGTTGGATATGTGGGTATGAGGGAACTATGCGAATGCCTCGTTCCACCAAAAAATGTGCCTCATCATTCGAGTCCGATGATTTTTGAAGTAACAACCACCACCACCAGAAAGAGTACCATAACTAGCTACCTATAGTAATAATAAATTTATCACGCATGTTTGGTTCGCAGAGCAATATCTATGGTTGTGGCTGAGTCATTTGCTTCAGTTTTTTTTCTTCTGAAAATGCACTAGACACGGAGATAGTAAAATATTGTTGACTGCATTAGGTGTTTACATGTGGTAATCGGTTGTTCTATATTTAACGAGTTTTCTGTGAAAAATAGTAAGTTGTTGATATTATCTGTTTCGATATTCTGAGATTACACTGTCTGTTTGACTGACATTCTCCCATAGCTTGATATCTATGCCACTGCGATATTATCGATTAAAAGTTCCATCATCAGTCAATGAAATTGTTGTTTAAAATAATATTGTTTTTTATGGTGATGAATTTTATTCGGATATTCTACCCAGTTTCTCGTTCCATTTACAATATTCCATTTTTAATTATTAGTATACCAAATTTTATGAACATCATTAGACCTATTTCATCCTATTTTTGAATAACCGTGGCCCTATTTCAATACCCAAGTCCCTGTATTTATGTCCCAATTCTTTGTGTTTCAGTGGCCCTGTTTCGCCTGGACACGGATAACGCGGCCCGCTCCCTGGTCTTCACAGCTGATGCGATGTCTGTGACCTGCCCTGAGTATGAAGACCGCGTGGTGCTGGGAAGCACTGGGTTCACACGTGGTGTGCACTACTGGGAGTTCAGGGTTACCAACTACAAGGGCAGTGGACAGCCGGCCTTTGGTGTGGCAAGGCCCTCGTGTGCTCGAGACAAGATGTTAGGTGAGTAGCCAAACCGACGAAAATAATATATTGTCCCCAAAGATTTGTTGCTAATTAATTCTTACTACTCGCGTTGATCAAGTAGTATGTTGAAGATAAATGTGAAAATTTGTAGATTTTTTTGACAGCCATTAGTCCTATAATTGTAGATCTGATTGGAAATCATAATTTTACGCCTTACTTGTAGTCTGAGATTAAATCTGAAATTAGTCGATTTTTTGTTTGTTTGTAAATATTATAAAATATATAAATAAATCTGAGTGGCTATAAATGTCAGACAGGTTGGTTTTGACCTTTAAAGTCGATAAAAAAATTCACTCATTTTCGGAACGGTGATGAATGGCAATCAAATGATCCGCGATCAATTGTTGATGCATTGACAAAAAATGCATTTGCTGGTGTCTGCACCTGTTTGGTCAGTGGGAGTATGTAGCTTCGTCGACAAGCCATCATAGAGTTATCTCTGGAGCTGGGAATGAGATCGGACCAGTTTGTCTCACTATTTTGGCAATCATTATCTTGTTTTGAATTTTAAATGAACCGTTCACTATCCGGCTAGATCTAGCATCAAACAGCTGATTATACTAATTAGACTATTTATTGTGCCTAAGCAATTTGCCCGAGTTATTGAAACTTTGATGTGCATACATTACACCAAAGGTCAATTATAACAAATGGTGGTGTATCAGGGTGTTGAAAATGACATTAGTAGCTGTCATTCTTTATAAAATGGAAGCTTTTATGTTGGTATCATTCACATGTTTATAGTTCAAAATTTTCACAAATTCAATTGACTTTGTACCATCTAGACAAGATTGAGGTATATTAGAGGAATAATTGAGGATATAATAGAGGTGTGAATTCACCATAGAGTAAGGATACATAGAGGTCTGACTGCACCAGTAGAATATATAATTTTTAAATTAATATAATGACTTCATAATATGTAGTGAAAGATTGCTCATTCTGTTGGGGTTCCGTTCAGTGTCACATTGGCTGCCAATCATGTCATTCGATGTGATTGACAAGTGGTCGAATTGCAGAGTTTAGGTTTGGTGTTTTGTGTAATTTTGTTCGGTCAGATAGGCTGCATGTGAACTGTTTGATTAACTTTGTTCAGAGGAAGAAGATATTTTAGTTTCAATGTGATGATATGTACGTACATGACGTGGCAATTTATTATGCACAGATAGCAAAGATTAGTTCATTGAACATTCTTATTCTTTTGAATATTTGGTGCTATTCTTTGTACAATTTTCTTTTACAGTTGGATGCTATTTGTATGAATGTTCTCTTTTTATTGATTGAAAACAAAAATCACGTTTTTTAATTTCTTTTTTAAAGTACTTATTTTTCGTGTACTTTAGGCACTGTTGCTTTAATAAGTTCTCTGACAAATTCTAATGCGCCCCATATCACGTTCTCTCTCTCTGTGTTCAGGAAGTGACTCCCAATCCTGGTCCATGTACCTAAACACCTCCCGCACCTGGTTCCTGCACAGCGGCGACCACTAGGAGCG
>JAUYWI010077830.1:0-13529 GCA_034780595.1 Parotoplana pacifica
ATTCCACAACATTGTAGATATGGCCATTTGCAATGCATGGATAATTTACAAAGAACTAAATGATTCATCAATTAGTCACTGGAAGTTCATACAAAAACTGGCAAATAAAATGATCAAGCCTCAAGCACACACCGGATAGATGTCATTGTCAACTACCAATAATGGATCCAAATGCAGAATTTACAGATCAGTTTGGTACTCAAAGGCAGTGTAAAGGTATGTGCAATGGAAACAAAACTTCTGACAATTGCCTTGTTTATTTAAATTTTCATTACATGTTCCATTGCTAAAACCAACCAATTAGGATGTGCACTTTTGAATAAACAGTAAATTGCTTTGATGTTAATTTATTACCTATTTACATGTAGAATACTTGACACATAATAATGGTATGGACTATTTTCTATACATGTAACATGTTATGTTGCTAATTTTACACAATTATGTATATTAGTTATAATACTTAAAAGATCATATAAAATAATAACATCAGAAATATCAAAGAAAACAGTCAATAGACCACTCCCATAGTTATTGATAAATACAATTATCCATAGTTGTAGTGTTAAACTTGACAAAAGTTAATCTATAAATCAAATTCTTATATTTTAGATTTTAAACTGCAAGTTATAGGGTTTCAATATGCACCATTTTCACTAGGCCTTGATATAAAACCATTTAATCATTAGGTGCACTGTTTGTAGCAGTTCTCTCAGTTGACTTTTGTATAATTTTGGTTGTAGAAATTGAAATGGTCTCTAAACAGTTAGCATATTTATCAGAATTTTGCAACATTGAGTTAGTAAGCTTTGTCAGAATATCCAAAAGCTAACAATGTGAAAATAAATATCCCTGCCTTTCCATTGTATTCTTTTTTGTGGATAAATAATTTAGAAAATTATTTTATTAAAACCAGAATGAATTGTATGAGATACCATCACCAGTTCACAGAAATTTCCTACAGGCCCCCATAACCACCAGCATATTTCAGTTTTCTCTGTGCAAGTTCTGCCTAATTTGTGTTCACATTGATTCTTTCTGATTGGGTGGGTTGTTCCTAATGTGGTCTTTGTAGGGGATTTTTTAGATTCTGTAACAGATTTTATTTGCTCAGAGTATGTCCAAGTGTCACTTCCATGCATCTACAGCCATTTGTTAGTGCAGTTCCTAAATATTTGCAACTTTCTACTACTTCAAGTTGAGAATTATCAATGGTAATGTTGGGTTGGATGTTATCTCTGGTTTTATTTAATACCATTACTATAGTTTTTTGGCATGGAGTTGCATTCCATGTTTATTGCAGATATCTTTCATACCAAATGGAGACATTTGCTCTTAAACTATTCTTACAAGAAGTACATAAGTATTAACTAGGTATTTCTAAAGTAAAAATGGTTTCTAAATCTGCATAAATGATTTGTACTAATATCGAATGCCTAAATTTTGAAAGCATGAGGTGTCCTTTAATAAAAAACAGGCTTCCAACAAGACAAGAGGATTGGTCTAATTTTAATAGTCAAGAAGAGCTTGAAAACGTTCTGAGAAAAAATTTGCCAACCTTCACTGGCCCCATGATGAATAAGGAGTTCCAGAAGTTGTGAGACGATCTTCAACACATCATTCAAAAGGATGGACACTACTTGTAACTCCAAATGCAATTTGTATATGTTATTTAAACTTTATAAAAATATAACACATCCTGGATACTAAAAGTATGTTTTTCTACTTTAAAAAACGCTATTAATTATGCAACACCCTATACATTAGACTGAAAATTCAAGTTAATTGGACAAACTTTAATTTTGGATCTCTATTACGTCATCGGACCTAGATCGGCCCCTCTATTGATTTTTTCTTTAAAAAATCGTTTATCCTACAACATTCCTAGGTATCTATCTATGTACCAAATTTCAGCTCAATCCAACCATGAAAAGTATGATATTTTAGGGTGTATAGACCCCCTTTCTCAGGCGCGTATAAAAAATAGAGTTAGCAACGAAGGGTTAAGGGATACTTATTTATAATTTCAAGAAATATTTTATGAAGACATTTTCTTTTAATTTCTCATTTCTTTATTTAGGGAAAAAGGTTTAAAACAATAAACGTTTAATAAATAGTTTTGATTTAATCAGCTTGGCCATATTTTTCTTCTTCAAATTTTTTTTAAAAATTATCAAAACCACCCTGTTTCTCAATATTGCCATATTGTCTTTCAATAGGTATTTGTTTATTTTGTTTTAGGAATAGTTGGTAAACATGTAAGTGCATACAATCATATTCTTATTCTTAATTTCGAATTGTTCAAAGGGTGTAGGTATTTGTAGCCAAAAGAATAAAATTATGTTGGAACATAATAAAATTTTGAAAAAGCCATAATATGCCAAAATAACTCAAAATACACGCAAAAGGTTTTGAAAATAAAATAAAAATGGTCTCCTTTCAGATATAAATCACATGCTTATGTGTAGTATATACAAGCTAAGATAACGTCATGGAGTAATAAGAAATTTATGAGATTGATGTGCTGGGTCTACGGTTAACAAAATGCCAGTTTTAAGAAATGAACTGTTATTTAAAATTGTAGGTACTTACTCACAAATTAGCTAGGTGTTTTAAAAAATAACAAGGAATAGTATAATTTTGTATTTCATAGAATACATATAGCTAAAGAATAAAATGTTCTTGTAAAAAATAGAGACTATCTTGCATATTCCATAAAATAACTCCCAGGGTAATAATTATATTTCAGATTTATACCTACCCAATTACATAATTTACACACAATTTGATACTTTTCTCAACTTCTTGATTTCAAAAATGATGAGTGGGACCTCTGTATAACTATTACTCTTTGAAATAACTTTTTAAAATCGGTTGCAGAGTGGGGTACAACTATTATTTTTTAGCATAAAAATTTAGCCCAAATATTGTTTGAATAACTCAGTTGTATTATCTGTATAATTAACTGGTTAATTCTTTTATAATACCTTTTAATACAGATTGAAAAAGAACAACAAAACATTTCATTAATCCCGTCATATATATTTCACAATTTAATCGACATGTTTCACTTTATACAATAAAGCATTTTCAAGACTTATAATATTTTCATGTTAATGTAACAAATTATTTAAATGACATAAACAATAAACAAAAGACAACCAACAGAATTACCCTAAATTAAGAAAATAAGAGGTACCATTGTTATTGAGCAGCCTGTTTAATTTGGATGAATAATGTTTAATGAATATGGACTCACGAATTGAAAGTTCAAAGTCATTTTTCAATGAGGCAATGATTTTAAAATTTAAGACATTGTTCATCCAGCACTTAGAGCACTCTTCGACATGAGATTCAACAGTACCAGTTCTCTTATGTTTTGTCATTCAGGTAGCCATGTGTTGTGAGGTTCGACATAAAGACAACAACACGGCCTACTGTGGTCGAACCTCATGACACCTGGCTACCAGAATGACAAAACTGTTGAATCTCATGTCAAACAGTGCTTTGAGTGCTGGATGAACAATGTTTTGAATTTTAAAATCATTGCCTAATTGAAAAATGACTTTGAACTTTCTATTCGTGAGGCCATATTCATTAAACATTATTCACCTAAATTATATAAACAGGGTGCTCAATAACAATGGTGTCTCTTAATTTCTTAAATTAGTATAGTTCTGTTGGTTGACATTTATTTATTGTTTATGTCATTTAATTATTTGTTATGTTAACTTGAATTATGCGCTTATTTTAATTTAGTTTCAGTTTGGTTCATTTTATGTAAATCTTAGTCTTGAAATGCTTTATTGTATAAGTGAAAGATGTTGACTGGATTAGAAATAAATATGATGGGATTAACAAAATGTTTTGTTTTTCTTTTTATTTCAATCTATATTTACTGAAAATCAACACAATATCTTTTATAATACCTGTTATTATATTTTATTTTAGATAATCCAATCAATGATTGATAAAACAATATTATTCAATTTTGGGTCAGCTTTAAATGACTATATTAAATTTTTATGTACAAAATATGTACAAAATATCTACATTTTTTATATAATACATGGATCTTTCTATTTTAAACAGCAACTTGTGTATTTCTATTAACCAAAATGTTCTTAGCAATGATTTTTTTAGAGAAAATCCGAGTTTGAATCATTATTAAAAAATGCCGCAAAATGTAGAATGAAATATTACAGCGACAATTATACAAAATTAAAAAAATAATAAAGTTAAGGTTAAAATCTTGAAAGCCTTCAACAGTATTAACCAAAAGATGTGTAAAAATAGTAAAAAAACAGTAACTTTTCAAATCAAATCAAAACTATAATCATGAAGCATGATAAGATGGTCGGTTAAGCTTGGTGACTGAAAGTACTATCCGAAAATCAAAAACCATAAAGCAGTCCTATCAGAAATGAAACATATATTTTTTTTTTAATTCAAAAGAATAACAAGAAATGTGGTTCGGTAAGTTTAAACCAGTTTTTTGTGTGCACAGCCGTCACTCTTTCCATAATTTAGTTATTATTCAAAATGTAAAATGCTAAATAAGCACTAGGCAGATCAAAAACAACTTTTGAGATGACGGAATCATTACATTTATACCATCTATGTATTTCTTATATAAGAAATGTAATGGCCATGGTTGATTGAAGGACCAATATGACAAATAATACCAAAATTATTATAATTTTGGTTATTATTAAATCTGTTATTAGGTACAACTACAGTAGGTACTGCAGTTTTTGTAAGTCTCTCAGAACTAGTATTACTAAATCTGGTAATTAAAATAGTTAATATTCTGGGAAAATTAATAGTATTGTAAGTGGTTGAATATGGTATACCAATTTGACAATTATTACAAAATCTATCATTACCTATTAGTTTGGTGATAAAATGGATTACTGTCACTATCACGAATCTGTTTAATGATGTAATTAAAGGGTTTATTACTAGCCATAAAGAAATAACAATTGGAGCAGATGTACGTATAATTTTATTTTTATTGTCTGTAAATAAATTAATCAAGTTATGAAATGAAGTTTTCATAACAAATATGACTGAGTGGAAGTACGGATTTATGGGAAAAAGAGACAATGACTAAATTTCAGCATTCATAGTTCAAAAATTAATAAAGCAATTTTAAGAAAAAATTTAGTGCTGTAACAGTAAATCAATCTATTGTTTGAGTTCTAAATGTAAAAAAATAACCTATTTTCAGAATTCATATATGTAATTACTCTGCCGAGCTCCGGATTAGTGCCATAGTCCTCTATCATTATGATACATTGCTCAGCAAAAAAAAACAGATTTTACTAATTTATCAACAAAACTATGATTTTATGGATATTTCACTCCATAGAACCTTAGTTACGTACCATTATATGAACTTACATTTAATCAATCTTTCATTTTACAACACTATTGCATAGCAACAACGACTTTTTTTATTTAGCCCACAATACATACATAAAAAGTGAAAAAAAACTCACGTTATTAAATTATAAGTATACCACTTCCGTGGGTATGTAGTTTCATTTAAATATTATTGGTCAAACAAAATAGAACAAGAAAATCATGACTTCAATTTGAATTTGTGCTATCATATTGGTACCTAAATGAATACCTACCTCCTTTTTCAATTTTTATGTATATATTGATCTACCTATCTGTTAAGTTAACTTAGTCATATCAAATATACAAATCGCGTACATAATCTTGTTTCCGTTCATTTTGGCGCTTTAGTAATTCATTAGGTATAAATGCATAATACTTTCTATAAAATCATTGTTTTTTGTGTTTTGTTTGCTTTCTTTTATACATAGGTACATGCTATGATTTCATGGGTATTTGAAAACATAAAACCTTAATAACCATGTATCAAATTACATACTTATCTTTCTACATAGCAACTTAGAAACAACAATAGGAACAAAGAGTTTTAATAATTTATTCCATATTGAATATTTGACCACATAAAACATTTAAGTATAGCAGCTTTATGAACACGAAGCTTCTCTACTTAAATGTAATCCCCATAATGCACTTGCTGTTCATACCATGGACACTGGTCATTCTATTGATTTTGCTATTACCTCTGCTTTATAAATGTAGTGATCTGAAAATTAGGCGGTTTTTGAATCTGCTTTTATTAAACGTAATCAAAACTCTCAGAACTTAAATAATGGTTTCTTCAATAATATGTATAACTCTCTTGATAACAATATTATCCGATCTATAAATATTAGGCAACTTTTGCTTCCCACTGTGTGCTTCTTAGCTATTTATCTTTGTTTGTGTTAAATTAAATTTTACTTTGTACCATGATTATGAACCAAAAGGTTCAGGGTCTAGTTTTTTATAATTTTTCTCCAAATAAACATTGTCATTTTTTTATTTATTTTAATATTTGGAGTATATTCGATAATTTTGTTTTAAAACTATGGACATTGTTGGTTTACATAGTTAACTTTGGTATTTAATAATGTCATCAAAGTATCCGTGTACTTTACAAATTCAATATATTTTCCTCTCCCACAGAAAATGATGTTTTTTACAGAAATTTATTGTCCCCAAAAATGTTCACTGAGCTACCAATCTAAATAAGTAAGAATATTTTAGCTGTTGTATGTAAATATTTAAAAAAAGTAATTCTTTGTTTATGCTATAGATTTCTAAATATCGAACTTACTTTATAAAATGTGATCTAGCCGTCTGAATATGCTCATGAAATAAATGATATTAAAATAATAAAATTACCAATGTGTTTTGATATTGCAAAAATTTCAATGCCACGTTTGATTTCTAAATAATATTGAAGATCCCTCAAATGAATAACTTATTATGCAGATAGATCACAATATAAGAAAGAAGCGGATATATTTAATGTTCTTTAAAATAAATGGAAAGCCCGTATATATGCTAAAACAGTATTCAGAAACGAAATTAATTGATTTTTAATTGATGAACAAAGCTAAGTATATATCTTAAAGCATTAACGTATCAAGTGTCCAATATATTGACAAAACTGGGATCAACAGTATGCTTGTTGTTTTCTTGACACCACTGTTTTCTGTCGAATTATTGAACTGTACAAATTCTGACATTAGTTTATCTGTAGGTTTTAATGCATTTCTTTCACGATGCTTGGTGTCTAGTGTAATAAAAAGAAAGTATGCCTATAGACAGTCATAACTTTATGTATTAGGTAGTAAGAAGAATACGGAACAAACTAATTGTACCTATATAGCGCAAAAGTGAAGGCCCGCAGATTTTTATGCATGCTGTAAAGATATTTCCCACATGTACGAGTGAAATTCACTACATGTGAAAACAATCTAAACAGAGCTTCGTTTGTACCGAACGGATAGCTACTTAAAGGACAAGAGGATTAACACTAACCTGCTAATAACCAGTTAATAGTCCTATAAATATATAGGGAGTTTCAACAACAAAAAAGTTTTTTATAAAGTTGTAATGTATTTTGAACAATAATATATCTTGTACATTGCATCTAAAAGTATAAACAATAATAATAGTCAATAGGGTGCTTCTAAACATAATCACCGTTGGCTTCAACAATTCTTTCAATGTAGGCTCTTAATTCAGCAAACTCTTTCGGACCATTTTTTAAACTTTTTCCAGACTAGTGCTTGTTCTTTTCCTTCTAGACCCTGCGATTCTTTCAAAATTAACTCGAACTTCTTATTCAATTCTTTCTTTATCTGTTGTATTCTAGAGGCCAACGGTATTTTCTTCGCCCCAACTTTAGACAAGCAATGGTGTATTTCAGTAGCTGAATAATTATTATTTGTTAATGTAGATACAAAATAATTGAGTTGATTTGCTTTGCTGTTCATGGTTGAAATATTTGTAGATTAATGGTATAAGCTATGTTTAAAATTCTAATTTATATCTAATAGATCTATAAGCCAACGACGCTTGGTTTATATTTTGTCGTAGACAAATTCTAACTAATTTTTTATGAATATGTAATTTTACCCCCTATGTAAATATATATAGTTGTAGCATCTGTCTGCTGTAAAAGCCAACTCAGGTTGTAAAATAATACTGCAGTATTCACAATTTAGTTTCTTTTTATAAGGTGACATATGTATTTGAATTTCAGGATATACCTATAACAGTTAAAAGCAAATTGTTAGGAACCTGCCTACTAAAAAAATTATGGTTGCCAGCATTATTTTTATCGATACATGTAGTTTCATTGACAACAATATCTATGGGTAACTAACAGATCATCATCATCAAACTATAAACTGCTATACTACCTATAGGTATATTATATTATATATACCTATATATAATTTAATTAGCTAACATTGTTGACAGGCTACAATAATTAGAAGATTAGTTTCCACTAAATGAATTAGCTAGGGATAGGGAATAGTTACAGGTTGGTACATCAATAGGATTAGTTCATATTTGCACCGTGTTATTTAAAACCCGACATACAATATACATACATGTACATTTAGTTTAAAAATACTCTCTATAATAAAAGATAAAGACGATAAAGCATTTGTATTTTTGTCTAGACTTGTCAGTGATTGATTTTTGTCAACAGATCAATATTTGTAAATTCTCTTAAGTTTTGAAAAGTCGGGGCAAAAGTGAAAATTTAGATGCAAAAAAGCCTGCAAGATATTTTGTAAATGGCCAAAATACTTATGGTTAATTTCTCAAAGGCATTTGATTTTTTTTATTTTAGTCTAAATCAATCCCTCATCGTCCTAGCAAATAATAGCAAAGTAGTTCCCGAAGGGGTCTACATATATAATGCTTAGTTAAAGCAAGACTTAATTACTTCCTGGATGTTAATCATATAATCAATACCAACAAGCATAATCACTTGGATTATCGCATTCCATCAGGAACGTAGAGCCAGAGTTAAAATGAACACCCCATTCAGCAAATGGATGAGTATTAAAGAGGGCCTGTCACAGGGATTTATTCTATCCCCCCCACAGCTTATTTAGTTTACCTCAATGACATCGACAAAGAGTGGCTATGTACTATCATTTCCCTATTCGTTGATGACACTGCCATGCCTAGCATCGAGAATACTCTCCCTGAGGCTGAAACTAAGATCAATCAACTTTTGGTCAACTTAATATCTGGACTAATAAGTGGAAGGTTTCTATCAGTTCTGAGAAGTAAACGGTAACTTTAATCTGAACCTGTAGATAGGTGATCATACTATCAAACGTAACCCTAACCCATTGTTTATTGGCATCACATTTGATCAAACATACCAAGCCGCAAACAAATTCATAGCTATGAATTCCCTCACTGGTATTAAAAAGGGGATCTCAAAACCATTATATACACCCAGTTTATCAGAACTGCCATAGACTATGGTATTGGAGCTTGGAGCCCCTTTCTAGTTAATACAAACAAGACCAATTCCAAAGAGAAAACTAAAGGGTGGCCAGAATTATCACGGGTAATATGATCACCACTCCTACCAGTATCTTACTATTGAACAGAGGATTATCAAGAAAAGTCTCACTTTGGCAGAGAAGATTCACAGACAGCCAGGTAATCCACCCACTCAGAAAAGTCTTTTATAAAACCTCTAATCAGAGACTCAAAGCCAGAAACAACGTTGGTCTTCGCGGTTGTTGGCGTTCTCTTTATAATAAATACAGGAGCAAGTACCGACCTTATGATTCTCATATCGAAAAATCTAATAACACTTATATGAGTCCTCTGTGGACCTGAAACAGTAAAATTATCGAGTTCAGAACGGTCCTCAACACCCCCTGTACTAAGAATGATGATAATGATATCAAAAAGAAAAAAAGCTATCGTTGAAACACTTAAAGATCTGAAATCAGATGTCCAAATCTGGCCCAAACAATACTAATGGGGGTGTCGGTATCATTGTTATTCAAAACAAAATTCATACTTTCGTGTTTCTGTGGCTACTAAACAAGATCTGAAGTAGCTTCAGGGCTGAAATGAATGGTATCTTGCAAGCTACCAACATTCTACTTAAATCTGTAAATTGGAAGCATGTTATTATCTGCAGCGATAGCCAATCAGGCATTGATAAACTTAATACCGGACCATTTCAACAGGAGGACTATATTGCACAAAAGATTTGGAAAAACCTTTTGCTCCTCCAAGATTACAACAAGTCTATCATCTTCCAGTGGGTCCTGATGGTTCATTGTAACATCACTCACAACGAGGAAGCCAACGCTGCGGAGTTACCTTCAACCATTATTCCTTAGCTTTAGACTATTAAGCCAGTATGCCTGCCCTAAAACACTTCTTAAATTCCAACATAGAAAAAGTCAAACACCCAATTTTCTCCGATATCTGTCAAAATGATTTCCTCTCCAAGACTAGAAAAAATGTGAATTTATTCACATATAAATGGCGCTATTTGATTTAAAATTGCTTCTTAATAGTTTTTAGGTCATTAATAGCGGTTTTCGAAAAAGATTATTTTTGATGCATTGTGGCAACCTTTGAAGGATTTTCTATAATTTTACCTAATTTTAGTTTTCTCTGTGTTACGGTTTCTCAGAAGAAGCCATCTCATAGACTGTTGGCAGAGTAAGAAACTACTATGGATGGAAAATAATATTCATGAATCATAGAATTGTCAAATGAATAATATGGATTTCTAACATTTTCAATTTTAATCCGTCGTCGTCAAAGATGGCTCGAAAACGACTTCAAACCGATTTGTATGAAATTTAAAAGAGTATAGGTACCTAATTCTCTTGGATAATTTTTAATGTGAAAATTTAGAGGTCCGACTCTCCTAAGGTCACGTGACGGCCTTCTGAAAAGATGAAGTTGATCTCAAAATGTGAAAATGCACTTTTAAAAAATCGATCATGAAGCTAAATATTAATATGTGTTTAAAATACCTATTGATTTTTGTGATCAGCGTGAAACCTGAGAAACAAGACAATGCGAAATTTTTTTAATATTTTGTATAAAAAAGTTATGCCATATAGATTTTTTATATTCCAATGGAACTTTTTTTGTCAGAAATTGCCCATACATGTATATCTTGTATATTTAGGAAAAAGGTAAAATTTAATTTCCTAAAATAATATGAATAGTTCTTTGAAATTCTTTTCTTTATCTGATATTCTATTGGTGTGCCAAGTAAACAATCGATAGTTTTATCCGAAGTAAAAAAATGAGCTCCACTGATGTTGAAACTGGACCCCGTTAATGCATTAAAAATTATTTTTTCCTGATAATCAAATTTAAGACCGAACATCATTCCAAAACCGCAATAGTTTACATAAACCCTGATTGAGAAATTTGCACAAAATAATGCAAAACATAAAAACATCAATCCAATAAGAGTAGTTATCTACAACCATTGACAAACAGACCATAAATCCTGTTAAAGAGGTAAAGTGACTTGGAGGTTAATAACGAATGATCAGCTAACATGTGAAAGAAGGCAAGCTAAATTCATTTTTTGAAGGTCATGCTGAAGGCTCACTTCTCTAAGATTGACAAAGTCAAATTCTGCTGTGTAGTTTGACCGAATATGGAGCAGTGCTATGGCATTTTTCTTATTGTCATACTTTTAGACAAGTGATATTTTAATATATTTTATATAATAGATTAAACAAAATCTATGAACGTCTGAAAACATTATCACAAGGTATGGTCTTGAGTAAAAAAGCCGAATATTGGCACTTAATTTTCTGAGTTGATTGAGACCTAGTTATTTTTTATGACTTACCCTCCCCAAGTGATCGAATCTGTTGCCGCATCCGCTTCTACGGAAAATGGCTCTAAGATAAAAACTAAAAATTCGATATTATTCAGATTTGGTGTGTAGGTTAAATATGTAGCTCTCAGCTATATATATTTAAAATTTGAGCCGGATACAATGTTTAGTTCGGCCAGTACAGTTATACAAAAACAATATATAGCTCTACCGGCCAAACAAGGCAACAACCGATTTGGTTCCAAATTTTGCAGTAGATTGCTGGTACCTCAATGGACTGGACCTACATACAGGTGCTTGGTTTGGCCGTGAGAACCATGAGAGTAAAATTTCTGTCAATCTTCAGGTGGTGCACAAATCGACTCAGAATTTTCTGAGTCGCTTGTGCACCACTTTGAGGTTGGCCAAAATTTTGCTCCCATAACTAAACGAAGTACCCGTATTGGTGGCAAACCTCTTATGTTGTTCCAATCTGCTGTCCAAATTTGAGTCAAATTGTTTGGGATGGGAGAGCTATTTTAGTTTTAAATAGCTCTACTGGTCAAACGAAACAGCACATCCTGTTCAAACTTGTTATGTAGGCGCTGTAGGTAACCAGCAATACATAGGATGTTTCGTTTGGTGAGCAGAGCTATTTTAAAAATTAAATAGGTCTCCCACGCCTAAAAATTCATCTGATTTGGTCCAAATGACGTAGACCACATACCCCATCCTGAGGATTGAGTGTTATTTCTTGACTCAATTCATTTAATGACTACTACGCTTGCTACATTAATGTCACAACTGTATGATTCTCACGGCATTCAAGGATTTCAAGCTCTCTTCTTTTTGTTTTATAATCAACAAACGGATCTCCCCCTCTTGCTACGGAAAGGTGTTTTTCCCCACAGCTATAATACGAATTCAATACAGCGACTCCAGGAGACAAAATTTCCAATTATTGAATAATTTTAATCCGATATAGGCGCTGGAACGCCCTGCGACCCTGACGATTATGAACTTGCACAAAAAGTTTAGCACACATTCAAAACTTTGAGTGATTATTCAAAGTTTTATTTAGAGGTAAATGATTTGGGTTTTTCCGCCCGTATTTGAGTCCATTCAACACACGAGCTATTATAATCACGGTTTGGATCCCGAAAATTATTATACTTCTCCCACCCTATGTTGAGGGGTAACGCTGGAGCGCCGATGTGGACTCAACAAGAGGTGTTTGGAAAGGAGAAGATGGACTGGCGACCAATTCATGAGGTTATTCTACTTAAAACAATTTGTTATGGAATCAAAATTGCGGGTGACAAAGACGGTAAACAAACCAAAAAGTGACCCAAAGGCGTGGATAAATCGGTTGTGAAAATGATCAACTTTGAAGATTACAGATGCACCCTTAACGAAATGGTGCCTCTCAAGCGCAATCTAGGACTATACAGTCCAAATAGGCGTATACCACATCATAACCAAAGACTAGTATGACCATGTTTGGGACGGTCAGTCTTTCCACTTTGTCACAAAGACATTCAACACATTGAAACAGCTGAAACCGAGGAGTGAGCAGCCCGATTGAAGAGTCCGGTGTCCCAATTGACCTTGAGACTACAAACCACCATCTCCTGAACTCTTAAGAATAACTGGAAATCGCATTGTAACCACAACAAGTGGAAACTCGGCAAAGCCGGAATGTCCAGAACGCTCAGGACCACTCTTGCGGCCCTTAGGACCAGTCACAGCATCCTGCTGAAAAAGTACAGACATAAAATCGGGCTTGAATCTGACGCCACCTGCGACAGCT
>JAUYWI010077841.1:0-13529 GCA_034780595.1 Parotoplana pacifica
ATCAAAAAAGGGCATTTTCAAAGATTATTGGGGGGGCCATGGCCCCCCTGGCCCCCCCTGAAACGAGGTCCCTGCTTATACTTAGTGTAAAGTAATAAATTTCTGATGACATACATAGAAGCATACAAGGAACAAAAAATAGTGACTACTCTTGAATAATAACTGCATTGAATTTTCTTGTATTTAATAGTAACTGCAGGTACTATTAATACTGCGTATTCTTTTCAATAAAAAAACACCAGAAAAAATATTCAGCATTTAAAAAAATGTTTAAGGACCTCTTTTCAACTTTAAGGACTTTCTAAGTACTTTCTAACGACCTAGACAAAATTAAGGACTTCTAAGGACCTGTAACAATGCTGAATAACTTAGAATTTAAAAGTAAAACTAGTGCATGTTGATTTCAAATTACAACGTATAATTGAGGTGGATATATAACAACAGTTAATATAATTGTGAATCTACTTTAAATATTCAAAGAAATTTTGTAATCGTATTGAAAAAACAATAAATATAATGAACACTTTTATTTAAGATAGAAATTACTTAAATATTTAAAAATCAATTACTTAAAAAATATGTTGTGTGTACCATGTTAATATAGATGCAACTACTTTTAAACTTTAAATTATCAATTTAGCAGGGTTTAAACAAGGTTACTTAAATTTAGATTGTGCTGTCAAAATTGATGGGGTCAAGATTATAATAGCTCACCTCAGAAATTCGGGTTTATTTAAGGTAATATGGACTTCAGATAAAATGCCCTAAGAACCGATGGACCAGGCATAAAGTAAAAGTTGTCCTTAGCTAAGGTGATGACCTGCCATGGAATGTCCTGAGAACATTTTAGGAATTTTAGGGGAGCTGATGTGAAAAAAATGATATAAATACAGGACCACTAAACCCAAAAAAGACACACCTAGCAAACACACCACAGAAAACAACACCCCGACGGACGTGCATCAGCCATCCATCAACATTGTGCAACCTGGACAAAAAACCTCATTCACTACTGAATGTAGATGTTATAAAAAATTCTTGGTTTTGTTTTCTTAGTGGCTATAGTCAGGGGGGATTTCAGTCTAAATTAAATAAGATTTTTTAAGTCTATAAATAATCTAGGAAGCGGTCTCTTTTCAAGCCGCTATTAGTACATAAGACTTAAATCAAACTCAAGACACCCCGAGCTACCCGCCACTCGAATTACATTTTTACATTTTGATCTTATCGTTAATTTTTTTAAACAATCATTGGCAATATTAATAAAAAACATTCTAAATTAATCTGTCTAACTACAATTCCTAAATACCTACGTTTTCTACATATTTCATCATTTTGTTTTTACCTTTAATTTCTTTAAACAATCAATGAAAATAGTTAATCAACAAGAAACATGCAAACTTTTATATGTTATATCTGCTTATAATTATATTTAAAGTGTTTATATGTATAAAATCACTCATATAATATGATATTCTATTTTAAATAAATCAAAACACATTTCTCTAAAATATAGTAGCAAATTGTCTCTTTTAAATAAGTATTTTTAATCACATAAAATAATTTTATATTAAACTTTCATATTCATGTCATAATTTTATAAAGTTGAACAGTTTCTAATAGACAAAAGTTTCATCTTTTATGTAGTGGTTATTTTATTGTTCTATTAAATTGCTCTCTAATAATTAGATAACAATAGTAAGAAATGTGATAAACTTTGTAACATTTCTAATACCTAGTGGTTTAATGTGTACAGATATTTATCGATATTGATTTTTTTAAAATAAATTTTATTTAAATCATGATAAAATAAATAATTATATATTAGTAAGAATAACATCTTTGGATATTTTAGAGGATTTTTTCATTGTTACGTAAATTAAATGATATACATCACAAACATTTCAGGAAATAGCCACGATCGTTATATCACAAAAAAAATTTTTCATGAAAAAGCCTAACATCAATCAATATGTTATCTAATAATGAATACCATTTTAAATAACTAAATAAATAAAAATCATATTGTATTCTATCAGTCCAGTAGGGTAAATGCCTCAGCCAGCATGTCTTCTCCACTTCAGCCTCTTCTTGCTATTGGTTTTCCAGTTATTTAATGTGTACAGATAGTTATTTTATCATTATTGATATTTATAAATGGGACCAGGACCAGAGAACACCTACCTTAACTTAGCAATTTTACAGGAGAGTGAAAAATAAGGCAATGAATGGATCAAAATTAGGCATTTTTTATTTTTCATTTTTGAATAATTTGGTATGTTCTACTTCACTCTCTGAAATATTTTAAATATTAGGTCAGAATTTATATTAGAAGTTGGCCAAATTTCAATTTGGTTGTCGAGAATCTCAATGAATAAAACTGATCACTATGAATTTTGATGAATAAATTTTTTTGGATATCTTCCATGATTAAAGAATATATTTTTCATCTCTGATATGCTACCTAGCACTTGTTATCCTGTTAAACATTCATTGAGAATGATTCTTAACAAATAAAACTGATCACTATTTGTCAAGACTGAATTTCAATGAATAAAAAATACTAAACTTTTGGATATGTTCCATGATTAAAGAATATGTTTTTGATCCTATTAAACATTATTCATTGAGAATGATTCTCGATGAATAAAACTGATCACTATTCATCGAGAATGAATTTTGATGAATAAAAAATACTTAACCTTTGGATATCTTTCATAAGTAAAGAATATATTTTTGATCTCTGACATACAACCTAACACTTGTTATCCTGTTAAACATTCATCAAGAATGATTCTCGATGAATAAAACTGATTACTATTCGTCGAGAATGAATCTCAGTGAATAAAAATACTAAACTTTTGGATATCTTCCATGATTAAAGAATATATTTTTGATCTCAGATATGCTACCTAAAACTTGTTATCTGTTAAACATTATTCATTGAGAATGATTCTCAATAAATAGTAATCAGTTTTATTCATTGAAAATCATTTTACATTTGAATTTTGTTAGTTGGTATAGAAAATTTAACAATGTTTTTAAAATTTCTTGTTAAATTTAATAACAAGCACAAAATATTATTACACAGACACTGAGGAAGGCACATAGCGAAATATTTGTCAATTTAACTTTAATAAATTTGTATCTGAAGACATATTTTCTACTTTTCTTTATCAATAACCAGATACGTGTGACCCTATTACATCATAAATATGTAATGTTTAATGTAATGTGTAATGTTTAAATGCTGATGGCCTTTAAGGGGAGGAGGAGGCCACATTAAAAAATATTTATATTTAAACATGTTATTATTAATCACAAAAGCATGGGAACCCTGACATTTGAATTGTGACTGACATAATCTTACATACATTTATGTACTTCTATGTTCGTTTTAAACTGCTGTTTAGTGTACAGTTTTTTTGCACTATTTTTTATCATTTATTTTTATTTTTGGGCCTGGAAAAGTCCTGGAAAACCATTACATAAAAAGGGCAGGAACCCTGTTTTTAGAATCATTTCAGTTACTAGAAGTGAATTTTTCAAATGATTTTTAATGCATTTGTCCAGGTCTGGATCAAGCTTTGTGATAACTTTTTAGAAATCCTGGTAAGGCTAGCTAGCCTGTAGAACTAATTGCTTATTGCCATAAGCCTAGTTATTGAATTTTTGTGTGAGATCCTTTCAACTTGTACACCAAATTTATTTCATGCATGGTTTACTGATTTTAAATTCATATTGTGAATCATTTTTCATAATACTGAAATGTATTATTTTATACTTATTGTAAAAAATGAGACTCATTGTTAGCCATGTTGAAACATTAAATATATGTCTATTTTAGAATTACTACAATGCTTCAGGATTTGGTGGTGTGTCTGCCACAGGGTCTCGGTTTAGACCACCAAACCAGCAATATCAGCCTGTAACTCAACAACAGCAACCACAACAAACCTTTGGACAACAAAGTTATCAGCAGATTGCTCCACCCCAACAATCATTTTATCAACCCAAACCAAAGGCAGAACCATTATTTAATGTTAAACCTCGCCAGCAGCATCCCAAACCACCACCAGCTGCTGGAGCAGTCAAGAAAAATGAAGTGAAGATGTGTGACTTGTGTAATGTGACTTGTTCAAGTCAACAGATTTATGAAACTCATCTAGCTGGCAAGAAACATCTGAAGGCAGTGAAAGCACAAAGCACTGAAGGTTCACAACAGGTAGGATTATATACAAAATGTTGGAAATGGTTTATGTGATCAGTTGTTATTTGATGGCTTGCATCCTTTTTAAGTTAAAAGTCAGTGTATTAGTTTTATTAGTAGAAAATTAACAATTATTTGTTAAGCTTACAAAGGTCTATGGCAATAGGCATGAGATCATGATTCACCAAACATTTCTATCTATAGTCTCTTATCACCTCAACATTTCTCCTTTCTGAATGAATCCACTACTTCATACCTCTACCCCTTTTACCAAGAATCCTGACTGTCATAGTCAATGTCTCAATTCCACCTTTTCTCATGACTTGTCAGCATTATAGTACTTTTGAAAATGAATTAAACTTTGGACATCCATAACTCTTTTTATAATTCGTTTCTTTTTTATAAATCATTCTTCTTGAACAGTGTTAATGGTCTATAAGCTTTAACCAATTTGGATGAAAATTTGGGGCATTTATTCAATGTTCAAATGACAATTAAGGTTTATTTTGGATTTGTTGATACACCCTAGAAATGACTAATTTATGTGTTAGTAGTATTATATGAAACTGCACTGATTAATCTGAAATTTGGCATAATGAACCTATAAATTTAGATGCTGACTGCAACAACAAAAATACATAAACCTTTATGGTCATGGAGGGGATAATCCCCCTGATGAAAATCAGAAATACCTCAAAACGTGTTAACCAATTGGAATGAAATTTAGTATCAGTGTGCAATTTTTAATGTAAAATATTTTACCTCTGACCCCGCATCACTCCAGGTCACTTAATAAAAATTGAAGTTAGGCCAACATGTACTTTTTACTAAATATTGATGAAATTGATTAATATTTGGTAGCTATACACACGCACCCACACACTTAATTGCAACACAATTTTTGTTTGCACTTGTCTACTAGACCAACTTCTTATCTCTGATATCTCTAATGCATTGGTGGATGTTGTGGAATTTTAGCTGTTGCTGATGTCTTTGAATCGTTTTAAAATTTGTTATTGCAAGCATTGAGGATAACCTCGATTGTTTCGCTGACTTCTCCACACCATAGGGGATCATTAATGACACCAAATCTTTCTTTCATATTGTCCCAACCATCAGCTCAATACTATCATCGTTTGGTCACATCTTTCTAATTTACTGTCGAATTTTGTTTTGTCTTTTATAGTTTTAATGATCTTATACCTGAAGGTGATTTTGTCCAGATTTTCTGACCATTTTCCATTAATTCTTTTTTCTGACACCATCGCCTTATATCTGATAGTCTGGTTCTCTGTGGTTGAATACTTCTTTGCAGCTCTGTCAAAGGGTTCATTTTTCTCAGTACCACAATGTGCTGCAACAAACTGAATCGTGATGTTGACATACTTTGATAGGTTAATGAGTTGTATGTTGTGCCGATCCATCTGGCTAAATCTCCACATCATGTTCACCCATCATTTCTAGTGTCTCCATTGTGTTGATTTTAACATTCCAGGGTAAAGTTGATCTCTAGCTTTTCTGATGTTCCCATCAGTTCTCCATAGTGTCAGATCGTCTGCAAAGAATCCTGGTTTTAAGTGTGCTATCTTAGTGGGGAGAGGGAGAGAGAGTATGACCACAACATATATTTTTTAGGTGTAACTCAGAAACCATTTAATACAATATATGTTTCCTGACCTACACCAATTTAAATAGACTAAATAAAGTTGTAGCCTTTATTCATTTGTAATACATTATACAGGGTGGCAATAAAGTTACCATACAGTGAACTAAGCTCATTAAGTCAATAAGCTGGTGATAGCACACAGTTTTCTGTACATCTATAGCTTAGAGTCTGTTTTACAATCTGTATGGTAACTTTATTGCCACCCTGTATATTTAGCCCCCTTATCGATTTTTTTAAAATATAGATAAATCCAAGATACTCGTGTTTAAATTCCGTCCAATTGATAACACAGGAAATAATATCCCCCTAGGATTTCATACTTACCATGTTTCGATTGGGCTACAATTTGGTTCTATGAATAGTTAAAAATGTGTAAAACTGTTATCTTCGGAATTTTAGAAAATTGGTTTTCCAAATTATACTAATTTTATATTAGAAATGGCTCATTTGATCAAATTAATTATTCGAAGTTGTATGATAAATGATATGCTAGTACAGTATGGTTTTATATGTTTTTGAAAAAAGCACATTTGTAGTTTACCTAATTCCGATGAATTGTGGTCATATGAAATGAAATGACCATTGTATTTTAGGGTCAACAGACTTTCGTTTGTGAACTTTGCAATGTTAACTGTACAAGCAATGAACTCTATACAACCCATTTGATTGGTAGCAAGCATCTAAAACGAATTGCTCGTGTACAGTTTGAGGAGTTGAAAGCGAACAAAGACCCATCTGTCTATTGTGACGTATGCGACCTAATTCTGGAACCTTCCATGATGCAGATTCATCGCGATGGTGAGTCCATTTTGTGTTTACAATTTTATCTTTTGTTTTTATTTAGTAGTTGCTTGTTGACATTACCGCTTAGTGAATAAAGGTTAGTAGATTGAACATGATCACGATAACAACTCGTGTAAATTTAATAGAAATTCCTAAAGTTACCGATATTTCTTTCATGGGGGGGGGGTCACTCAGGTACAAAAATGTTTTTCAAAATATCTACATGAGAACGTTGTGAATTAATTCCAACAAGGAATTTATCTCACTCAACTGTATTTTTTGTGTAGTGACCACATGAGACCTTAGTTTCCATTTATGATTTTTCATTTAATCAATTTTCCACTTAGCAATTTTGTTCGAAACACTGATATAGCATAGCAACAGGAATATATTACTAATTTATGCCACAAAATGGTTTAATGGTCATTTAACCTACTGAAAGCTTGTTTACATATCTGAATGTGAGAATACATTTTTAAAGACCGAAAAAGTACTGTTTGGAAAATATTTCTGTTTTTTAATAACATTTTATTTGCTTGTAGTTCAACCTTTGTTCCTGTTCCGATTTATCGATTACTTGTTAATTTTATTAATCCGATAGTTTACTTGCTTATTCATTGACCTGCTTTTAAAGTTCAGTTGATTGTCTTTTTCAATTTGGTTAGGTCTGTTTCGTGTACTTATTTCTGAAGAGATTTTTATTAAAATAGATGTACATAGTTGCTGTAACGGTTCTATTGATTTTTGGGAGAAGTTTGTTAACTATGAAACTAGTTTTGAGTTGTACTACTATCCATGTTCACAAATGGACGCGACAGTGTTATGTACTTTTGTTTTATTAATTAAATTCTGAATTCTGTTTCTTTTTTATGATGCAATAGTCACTACATAGCAACAAAGCAAGACTGTGTTTTGTTATGGATGTTGATTATAGCAAACACACTTAGCCAATTGGATGATTTGGTTGGTCTGTTCACATTGACTGCCTTTTGCTTCC
This sequence comes from Parotoplana pacifica, assembly GCA_034780595.1. NCBI lineage: Eukaryota > Metazoa > Platyhelminthes > Proseriata > Otoplanidae > Parotoplana > Parotoplana pacifica. The sequence goes on from JAUYWI010077841.1 coordinate 7,657, forward strand.
ATACTGAATTAAAGCAACATTCTCATCAAATAGGCTCAGTGTGGCCTTACCAGTAGATTGTGCTGATTATGGCACTTTGAATAACACTCTTTTTTGTTATTTCCTTTTTACCAGGGCGACCTAGATTTACTGTGAAGCATTCATGTATTTGTACAATACGGATGAACTCTGCATGGTTCGTACCAGTTTATTAAAAGTGACCAGATTAACTACGTGCCATGTTGTAGAAAAGTGTCTTTGTATTTTAAACAAACACGAGTATCGACAACTTTGTTCGTCTCATTTCCTAATAGACCTATGGTTTTTGGGTGTTGCTTTTTAGAAAATCGATCATAATTTTGTAATATATAAAATCTTGTTCGAAATTCATAAACTAGAAATAAAATAATGGTAGGTATTTTAAACGCTAATTTTAATGGTGATTACTGTGTACGAATTATTTCCAAGTTTCAATGACGATGCACTATTCAGTTTTGTGTCATCGCCTTGAACTTGAAGGTGTCATCCTTTTTTACAACTAGATGTATTATACTTTACATTAACTAGGTGCTAAGCACAAGCGCAAATCTGGGGAGTCAGATGATCCTGGACAACCTGCAAAGAAGGTGAGGTCTTTAGAATTTCGATATTCAAATTATAATAGATTATTGTTAGGTTCTGAAAAAATATTCAGAATTATGAAAAGTAAGAGAAAACTTATCCATAGCACAACTGAATTTTGAATGGATTGTTGCATAACATTCTAAATTTTAACCATCTTGTTTTTGCAAACGATTGATATTTCAATAAAAATACACTGGTGTAAATTGTCTGTTTTTCAACTGATTTGCACTGTAGTAGTTATCCGAAAATGGCATCCGTTTCTCTCAATCTGGTTGGATTTCAGAATAAATCGATTACATTTTGTGGTGTTTCTTTTGTTTAAAAATTACTGATTGTAGTTATGTTTATTCGGTATCCTGTGCATGCCACTTTACAATTACGCAACTTTTTCCATTTATTCAATCGATTCTATATTACTCAACGGAAATTATCCTGTTCAGGATTGGTCATGGAAAAGTTGAAAGTTGCCATCTTTGACGGTCCTCAAATCTGTCCGCTCAACAGAGCTTGAAATGGTACCTGGAATTGTGGAAGGTTTTTGTTCTGGTTGGTTGTAAAGAAATTTCTTGGTAACAACATATCGAAAAACTTGCTGACATGCTGACTGTTTTCAGAAACGTTGGATGCAACATGAGCTTGAAATGTGTTATTCTCACATCTGAACGATTGGTTTCCCGAGGATCTGGAATCAATGAGCGACCAGGGAAGAAAAATATTTCACTAAAACGAGATGAAGTATCAGGGACCTTGGACCTGTTCTTAAAAAACTAAGAGTTAGGAATGACAAATCATTAAATTGTAGGAATTACTGTTATATAAAGCTAGGAATTTCCTAAAATAATTCAGGAACTACATGTGTCAGTTACATTAATACTACATATTTAGCTAACCATACTACATGGGAACAAAGAAACTGCAGTTAAAAATTGAAGTACATACATAATTTGAAAACCCACGAACATTAATTCATCTCTTTTTTAATATTTATCTGTTGATGTTGATAGACACAGTAATATTTTGTTTGTCATGGAGTTATATACACATGATACACAAGGTTTTTATAAATGTTATAAAAATTAATCCAGAAATAAATCATTAACATGTAAATTACGTTATCTACTAAGTAGTGCATTATCAAGCATCTTTGTGAATCCCGCTGTAAACAGTACCTCTCATTTTGTTTGAAATTAATGACCGTATGTCGGTGTTTTGACACGTTTATAAGCCATTAAAGTTAACTCCTAGAAGCTTGGGAGTTCACAGATATCTAGGAGTCGATTATAATTCACTTCTAAATGGAACTCCTAGAAATTGCGTTCTATAAAACCACTCCGATATTTTGTTAAAATTAATTGCTCCTAACTTCTAGTTTTATAGAACAGGCTGATTACTGTTGGACTCTGAACAGAAACCACCCTGTTGTATTTTAAACAATGATGAAATATTAGCAAAATATCAACTATTATACATAGTCAGAAATTGAACAACAATCAAAATATAACATTGATTAGATGTTCTAGTTGGCTAAAATCCAAATAGACTAAAGCCTAGTACACACTAGACCAGATCGACTCGACTTGTATTTCGCACAACAAAATTCTACACAAACTTGATTAGATTTTAGTCATGACGATGGTAGTTAAACATGACTTTTCTCTGTATATTAAATAATACTATTGGCAAATATTATAGTATTTATTGGTAAATTTAGAAAATTTTTAGATGAAATGAGTTTAGGTGGTTTCTGGCTATTTATATTGATGCAATCCTTTGATTTCAATCCTTAGAAATCATTGAAATATTAAATGTAAACGTCTGTCGTCGATTAGATAATAAAAATGGAATTCTTGTCAATATATAGTCCATACCCAAAAAATGTCCGCCTGACACAGAGATGAAGGTGCCATGTCATAAACGCGGAGATACGTAAATTTTCTTACTGACTTGGAACATATGTATATTAAATCAATGAAATCCATTACTTGCGGAGAACATGAGACTAATGCACGACAATACTCTGTCACATGTTGCTGTCATTACTGCTAATCATATTGCTACTCGCCATATAAGACTCCTGAGGCATCCACCAAACAGCCCTGATTGTAATTTATCTATTTTTTATCTTTTCAATCCATTAGAATCTCGAGACAATCAGAATCCTAACTTTGATTCATTAGAAGATTTTGAAACTTTTTTGAATGCAGAGTTGCCACTATTTACAGCCAATAGAATGGAAGTTGCACTGGAGAGGATGATGGTTGTTATGAGAGAAATCATTCAAAAGGAAGGAAACTATATTTAATTTATATACATACACCTACTTGTTATTGCGTTTCTGTAACTTTTATAAAGTATATTATACATGTTATGTAATTTATGATATTTTCATAATTTTTTGTGTCGGGCGGACAAATTTTCGGTGTGGAATATATATCAAAAGTAGAATTTTAGTGTGAATCAAAAAATGTATTAACTTTTGGTGTGTGTATTAGGCTTAACACTCACTATTAAGACGACATTTTCTTGATTTCAGTTCACGAGACAAGTGAGTATCACCCATATAAAGTGAAAGTGATAATTTAAAAAATTGACCCAAAGCAGTATGATTTTTTAATTCAGCACATCAAAATTGTCCTAAACCATTTGACCATAATTTTGAAGTTAACCAGTCAATGTTATTATTGTGTGGAGAATGATCAAAATAGTTTTACAGTGAATGCCATTTTGCAAATAGCTTTGTTGAACATCTTTGAGCTAACAAAGAAACTGTCCTGATGGTTATTTCTTTCTGGTGATAGGACTTCAAATAATTTTTGAAGATGACGACTTGACAGTAAACTTTTTTGTTTTCTAGTGTGCATAGTGTAGCAGAAATTCTAAACCGGTTTTGTATTTGACAAATGATGTTGTAATTGGGAAGAGAATAAAATGGTTATTTGTCTCAGTTGATTTGTTATAATTAGTTAGGATCTTTGTTCTGCATATGTAATTAATGACATTAATAAAGTGTTAGCTTGTTTTTTTATGTATATAGAAGAAGAAGATAGCAGCACTTGAAGCTCTAACGAATAAGGAAATGTCAACAAGCCATTGCAGTTTGTGCGATAAAAGTTTTCCTAGTGAGGATCAAGCAATAATGCATTATCAATCCAAAGCCCACGTTAATAAGGTGACTGGTGCTACAGCAGACTACTATTGCGAATCCTGTAACGTTAGCTGCACTACTGAAGTTGTTTACAAAACACACATAGATGGTAGGTGTTTTTTGTTGTTGTTTAAACTCGTTGGTCCTATATTGTTTACCTGTATTCCAGATCTACCTCCTTCAGAATAGTAAAAAAGAGTAAACACTTTAGAATTTCAGAACAATGACACGATAGTTATTAGAAAAGATGCTCGTTGTCCTTAATTTTCATATTAAGTTGTCGGATAACCACCCTCTAAATTGCTCAAAAATGGCTGAATCGATTTACTTGGAATCTGCACATTAACTTCTTTTACGGATCCCCACCTATTAAAGTAACGTGTGATGGCTATTTGAAAAAATAAAGTCTGTCACAAAAATGTTTTGAACCCAAAAAATAATTTCGAAGCTAATAGTAATAAAATTGATCGATTTTTGGTAGATAACTACAAACACTGCATTGTTTAATGTCTCATACCATGGATAGATTGGGCTAAAATTTATTATGAAGATACCCATGTAGGACAAATTAGAGGAAACTGTTTTTAAGAAAAAATGGATAATGGTGCCGGGGTAGCGGCTAATGATATCATCAGGTCCAAAAATTAAACTGATTGACTTCAAATGTGTGTATAGGTCCACTAGGTACTCAGTAATATAGATCCATAAAAAATAATTATAGATTTTTTGAACAAAATCAATTAAATGGCTCTAAAACGAAACTGAAACATCATACATATCTTGATCAAATTTGAGATATACAATCAGGAAGGTATTAGAAAATGGGATGCTGCAGTTTTCCAGTTCCATAAAAATTGTGAATTTTATCACAATTAAACGGCTGTAAATGATTTTAAATGGTTTTTCATTAGTTTAAAATCCTTTTATTGGTCTTAAATGAATTCATTGACTAAAATTGGATTTCAGAAAAATATTGGAGGGAATCAGTTGACTTCAATTTCTGGCTCTGGTTCTGTATTTTCTTTTACTGTGGCACACATACCAGATAAAGAATAGATGTGCCAAATATGAAGGCATTCAATAAATGATTTATATTTTATTTGTAAATTAAATTTTCTTTCTATCTAAGTATATTGGGTTTTCATAAATTGATCCATTTTAGACACGAAAATTTTCGAACTCTGGATTATTTTCTACGGTTAATATATAGGAGCTACTATACAAATTTAAGAAAAATCTATATGAATTTTTTAATAGAAGATAATGATCTTAGCTTTCATGTTGTACCCTATTATCATCACTATAAAGGTCGGTTTATTTCTCTCTGACAGGGAGTCGCTGACCTTCTATCTTCATGATCTTCAACCTTTCGACCTGCCATACTTTTCCAGGTCTTAAATGAATATATGTCAAATAATGAAGTCTTCGTCATGTATTTGAAATTGTTGTAAAACTGATATTTTTCTATTTTGGATTCATGGTAATTGAGGGTCAATATTTAAAAATAATTCTACCTGTCCTAGACATCTATCAAGGTCAAAACCACTAGAATACATTTTGCACTCTATAGACAATTTAAAAAATATAATAAATCGGAATATATATGTATATACTAAACTAATGTATTTGCAACATATATCTACCAGATATTAATCTATTCTATTGATATTTGGCTTCAAAATTGTTTCGTTTTGTTGTTGTTGCAAAAATGTACATTTTTAAACCAAACTCATTTTTTCGAGGTTCGTCACGTGACCTTTTGGTCGGAGTTCAAAAATTCCACAAGAGAATTTCGTACACTGATTCTAAATTTCATTGGTGGGAGGGGGTAGTATTTAAAAATGTTTTCAAGGAGAAATACAGAGCAGTTTACTATTTATTATTTTATTATATCCACATTATGTACAGGTAGGTACTAAAAGATTTTTTAAACAAAAATACTGGCTGTGCTTTTCTTAGAATCATTCATATTGTTCGCAACCATGTGGAAATCCCTCCCCCATGAATGCTAATTAATGTACATCACCAACCCCCTCCCCCTTCCGTTCTTAACCCTAGTACGGCGCATCTAGAGGCTTTTGGCCTCGGGTGTTCATAATTTGACTATAAAAATGTATCTATTGCT
>JAUYWI010077852.1:0-13528 GCA_034780595.1 Parotoplana pacifica
CGTTCAATTTAATGTCGGATTTTGGAGGGAATCTCGGTATGCTTTTAGGAGTGAGTCTGATGAGTTTATTTGATGTTTTTAAATTTATTGAAAGTTGGTTGTATAACAGAGGCAGATAAAGGAGGTAATAGTGGTTTAATGAAATGAACAATCACACATTTATTATTTATTTTATTGTGTTCATTATATGTATGTACCTAATGATACTTGTTTATGAATTTAGCTAAAACCTTTACAAGCCTGTAATTTTAAATTTGAGAGAGATTTGAGAATTGTCTCCTCCACAGTTTTGACAATCGACAGAGAGCCCTCAAAATAATTATCTCATCTCGTCAGATATAAAACTAATTGTACTTTATTAGAGATTTAAACAATTGATCGTTTGTGGGTAAAATACCAGCTAATGGCTCTCCAAATGTTAAATGTCGATCTTTCAAAAATCGTTTTTACTCTATGTTCCAATTGCTTAACTTCTGTTAATTTTAAAAGTAAATAAAAATGTAGACAGGATGTTTTGCTCACGGAAATTGTATTTTGTGTACTTTATAATTGATGAGTATTTCACGGATGCGTGTATGGTTGTTGTGAAGTTTATGCAATATTTAGTGTATTTTTGGTAACAGGTTGTTGTAAAGTTTGGAAAATATGTGAGTGTTTTATGTATACAGTTAATTGTGAACTTTAGTGTTATGATCGTTTTATGTATACAGTTAGTTGTGAACTTTAGTGTTATGATCGTTTTATGTATACAGTTAGTTGTGAACTTTAGTGTTGATCGTTTTATGTTCACAGTTAATTGTGAACTTTAGTGTTATGATCGTTTTTTGAATACAGTTAGTTATGAACTTAATACAATATTAGAGTGATTTTGATTATCAATGAACGCTTCAATTACATCATCATACAGATTTATGATATTAACATTACTCTATTTTATCACCAAAGTAACAATAATACATTTTGTAATGATTGTCAAATTTTTAGTCGGTAGTCTTTCACTTATAATTCTATTAATCTGCCCAGAACATTAACTGTTTTAATCAACACCTATGATGTAGTTTTACCTAATAACATTTATTATAATAACCAGAATTATGATAATGTTGGCGTTATTTTTCATATTCCCTCTTAATTGTTGGTATAAATGTAATTATTCTTTCCACGCAAAAGTTGACTTTGATGTGCCTTTTAATTCAACTAGTACGTATTCAACCTTTACCAATTTACATAATAATACGTAGATGTGAACATTATAGTATTGAGTGTTTTAAGGATAGAGCTATTTGTGAATTTTATATAATATTTGAGTGTTTTATGTATACAAATAGTTATGAATTTTATCATATTGATTGTTTTATGAATACAGCTAGTTGTACACTTTATAGTATTCTGTGTTTTATATATAAAGGTATAGTAGTTGTGAACATTGTGTTATATAAATATATTTGTGAACATTTTAATATTCATTGTTTTATACTGTTTCACTTGATTATATTAATTCAATTGTCAGTATTGTGTGTGGCCAAATCTATTTGGAAAATAATTGTTGCGGTTGCCATAACTTGTGAAATGCTATGCGACCTAAATAAAATTGTATTCTCTTATTATTTTTATTATCGGATTTCCTTTTGTAACCTGTACGGAGGTTATCTTTTCTCAAGCTTAGTTAATGTTATAAAAACAAAGAGCTGGGATGGGAAAAATGTAAAAAATTGAAGTTTTGTAGATAGAAGATTTTCATCTCATGTAGATAGTATGTGAGGTAATATTTGTGTATATTGCAACAGCATTGGAATACTCCAAATTAACATTTACCATTTTAGCAAGAAGAGACTAACAAATTGTATTTTTCACAGTTATAAATGTTCCAAATATCTTTTTGATAAATTGGAAAATCACATAAAAAATGTAATAAAAAAAGGCACATCTAGAATGTGTATATCTTGAGGAGAAGTATCGGCGTGGCAAGTACTTATCGCAGCTTGTTGTCAAAGGGCAAATATGTGGCCATTATAGAATTTTCTTTTTCTTGTTTTGTAACTCTTCCGGACTGCCAGATAAATTACCTGATCAAAATCATGAAGCGATGCCACATAATTAATGCTTTCATCTATAATCTTGTAGTAGAAATAAAATTATTGATCACAATATGTAAATAATTCGTTTAATTCCTAATCACCAACAGAATTCATAATATGGCTTCAAAACTCTTCAAATTGCGCGGATCACATAAAATAATCTCTAAAACAAGCCCTGAAATCATTATAAAACAGATTGAGGATATACATATATACAACCCATGTTAGAACAACAACGTTTTCTGCAAGAAGAAGCAATCCCTCCCTCGGTAAGCTTTGTGGCTTTTGCCTATCTATAGTTCAAAGAGAGAAACCTCATTTCTGCACACAATCTACAAGAACTCTGTTGTCTATGCTCACCAATATCAGACGAAATGTTACCATCTGATGTTATTAAAGACAAGCGTTGACAAACTGATGATATTTTATCACACTTTATTTCAGCTTCTGATAATCACATTGTGGAGCCTTGAATTTCAGTGCTGATGATACGACAAATATATAAGTTGATCTTGGGCTTATATTAATCAAACGTTGCGATTAGCTACACATAAGAACATGCAGTTACAGTAGAAAAGTGTTGAAGTTAGCATAAAGGAATAGCTTATTGAAAGAAATAATATACTCAATAAAAAAAGACAAAGACAACTACATAGGTGCCTACTCCTCAGTCAACCGTTTGTTGCAATATCGAAATTGACCTTGTGGATTTCAATAAAAAGAAAAGTATTGTTACCCATGTTGATTTGAAACTTTGTATCAATGGTGGAGGTGGCTCCTCAAAAGTATGCTTTCATGTAGGTAATCCGAACAGAATCTCCTCTTACTGATGATGAAAAAAGCAAAAATATCTGTACGTCTATGAGTCAATAGTTTATGGACGTGGAATTTTGAGAAAAGATGCATTTTCTGCAAAACAAAGTAATTGCTCTCTAGTATGTTGGTCTTGGAACATTGGGGAAAATACTGTTATAACTGCTCCAGGATCATCTAGTTATTGGTGTTAGCTGTAGTAGGGGATTATTGTCTTTCATAAGGAATCATGCATTAAAATGATCAACCAATCATGAAATCGTTCATTGAAAACATCAACACACAATTGCCGAAATTTGTAGACTACAAATACCGAAATTTGTAGACTACAAATAGAAAAGATGCCTCTTTAGAACAAGCTTACTGCATGTGGTAATGAAATATTAGGCAGAAGTTCTGTTACTGTCAACTGTGTTTGAGGAATACTTTCTCTCAAAAAGAATCATATCAATAATCCTGAACGAGAAACCAAGCGCACTATATATGTCAAAGGTTTTGTTGCTGGAGTAAGAAAAAATATTATTTTGGCTATAGGCTATGATGTGGAAGAAATTGTTTCCGACATACTGAAACTATGGGTATTATTGAATCTTATGGATACTACTAAATTAGTTTACAAAACTATTGCTGATTTGCATTATGGAACAAAGAAGCATGCATCCAATGCTCTTGGTGCGACGTTAGCAATTTCTGTGATACGCTGCTATTTATGAACAACGATGGAGGTTTTGGAAGATAGGCTGTGAGTAAATAGATTCGTTTTCAAAGACTTAAGAACATAAAGAAAGATGTTACCAGCAGGGTCTGTATGACAGTGAAACTTCACAGTTGGGATGTTTTACTTCAAAATTGATTGCTGGGTGTTGACGGTTCAATACCGACATAGAGGATATATAAAGCATCTTCGTGGTTAACAGTAACCATGGAGATATCATCTACTTATCTTCGGTAAACAACTATGTGGATCTCAATTCGACATCAAAATTTTAACTAGCGATTGTACCACATCCGTATTACGCATCAAGGAAGAACTAATTATTTCCAAGATTCTCACGACCATCAATTAGAAGGAAGAATGTTCCGTACTGACGCACCGGAGTCTTTAGATCATGTTTTTAATTTGCAGAAGTATTTTATCATTGATTATGATCTTTCTAGTCTCTGCTTTAATAAAAACTTTTGTTGTATTCGAATAGTTTTTCTTAATTGTATATGAACAGTACAGTTTATGTCGAAAATGTATAATTTCATAACTACCTACTATTTTATATTCCAGCAGTTACGCGCTTTGATAATTTTTGTTAATGCTGCTTTTGGCCAATTATCTTTTACACCATTGCAATTTGAGTATTATAGAAGATTTATTTAACATCAACAGTTTATGCTTTATTGAAATATATAGCGAGCAAAGCAGGGCAATGAAATCAGCACGTTAACGTTCTAATGTCATGTATGCACGTTTCAATTTCGGGGAACCCAAGTTGTTGTCCTTTAACTTGTTGAAGGAAATAGAAAGATAAGAAACCTTCTAAAAATAAAATAGAATCTATTAAATAATAATAATAATAACGGTACAACTAGTCTGAATCAAAACATAAAAAAATCAGCTGTATATAATGAATTTTACGTACTAATTTTGCGGTTTCCTGTAATATAACTGTTCCCGGGTAATTCTTAATTGTTAGTGGAAAATAAATATAAAATAGTTAACTTGCCCGTAACAATAGAATTAGCCGTCCCATCTCGCTTTTTAGTTGTCAATTTGTTGAAAACATATTCAAAAGTTATTGATTGTTTATTATAAAATATTGAAAAAAATCCAGCATTACCTTTACAGTAAAAATGGGATATTATTTGTTATAGTTTCCCTTTATTTTATTGGGTTGTTCTTTTAGGTAAAAATCTTATTTTAAAGCTCATACATTACAAAATCGATTTTTGAATTGCATTCCACTTACTGCTAATATAGGGGTACCCAAAAAATCGACGTTTTGTCCAAAGAAATATAGTCATAAAACGGCGATTTTTTTGGGGTACCCCTATAGCTACTTTTAATGTTACTTTTATGAATAATTTATTCAAGAATAAATTCCAAATACCAAAATCAGTAATTCCTTAAAACGATTTTTGTTAAGAAATATATAATATTTGTCCATATAATCATATGTATTTATGTCTCCTATTAACGTTTATTATGTTTAGTGGCTAACCTACTTTGTCAATTCAATACAAACATACCTTCATTATTGTATCCATTGTTGTAACAAATCTTATGAATCTTATAATATGTACTTAATAATATTTACATTTTTAAATGATGTAACTACTTAGTTATATTCTCGCAAGTGATAGCCAAGACTGCCTCTTTCGGCCTTGTTGGGCCTCTTAAGCTAGGAATAATCATTGCCTGAGTAAGATAAAATGTTCATATATTTCATTTCAAAGCACATTAAATGAGCAGAAGCTGCTTTGATAGTGTGAGTGCCTTTTAATACAAAAACAAGCTTCCAATAGTTTTCTTCTTAATATCTTCTCCATTTTCTTTTCTTATGTAAAATTATAATTACTAAAAAATGTACAAAAAAGCAAATTCATGTTTCTTGGGAAGAAATTAATGCCAAATACAAATCAATTAAAACTAAAATCTAATATCTTAGGCTTTTCGAGATGAATTAATAATATTCATTCTTTTTCAATATAGGTCAACTACTTCAAAATGAGAGGTTTTTTGGAAACCTAGAAATATATTGGAAATGAAAACACATGTGTCAACAATTAGTCTATAGAAGCCCGGCGGCCCTTGAGTAGTTTCACTTGCACTATTATTATATCTGATGCTTTGTTGTCCATTAATTACAGTTAATTGGTGAAATCATTTTTAAGACTGAGCGCCTTTTTGTGGCTCTGATGTGGATCTATTATAGAAAAACAAACAAGAAATGATTTCGTTAGCGATATATGTTTATGGATTTGTGTTTGTAAACACAACGACAACAACCAGTTGTTGTACGCAAGATACGTATTCGAATTTAAAATACTTATAAGAAAATATTGATTTTTATTGATTTAAATGCACATTATTTGTTATTTCTGGTTATTGTTTTGCATTTTAACAATTTTACATTTTTCATTTCTGACCAGATGTTTGCATATAATTTGATCTTTGGATTTTGGGTAAACTAGATGGTACTTTCAATCACCAACCTTGACTGGCCATCTTAGTAGGCTCCCGCTTTGGGTGTAGAACAAGATACACATGACTACATAATTTTGATTTGAAGCCATATTTGTGTTTTACACATTTTTTGCTTGGATGACATTCATTATCTTGATGTTAGTAAAGTCGAAGGCTTGACGGATATTTTTTTTTATTTTGAATGTTTGCTGCGGAAAAGATTTTATAACACAAAATGCTGCAACGGCAGAAAGTATGTATGAAAAATAGTTTCTCTTTTATGCATGGGTGTAAAAAGAGATATGCTTTTAATTAATAGGAACAATATATCCAGGCTTATTTCATATCAAATTTTTCATTGACGGAATTCAATAATGTACTGATATTATCAATTTGAGGTAACCGCCGGTTTAATGTCCAGGATTATTCAAAAGGAATATTAAATCGATTCTTCAATTTGTTTGACTATGCAGAAATTAAATTTCCTGAAAGTGTTTACAATCTCCTGGAGTCTTTTTTGTTGTCAATGTTTAATATGTGAAATGTTTAAGTGTAATAATAAAAAACAGATAAATTACAGGAGATGGTGGATGGTGGCAGCGGCTATGTCAGGTTGTGCATGAATATTGTTTCCAATGGTTCAGATGTTTAAAAAACTGGCAGGCTACTCTGAGGGTATCCAACGCTAAGCATTTGAAAGGTTCCACTTTAAACTTCCAGCTATTTTTCCAGATGTGGATGTAAATATTATTGTTCTAAATATACTAAAAAGTATATGGATAAAAGCAACACATTTGCAAATTTTGTCGTGAAACAATGACGATCTTGTAATAGACTTGACGGCAACCTGAACTGCACCTCCATATTGGCCTGTAGGACAATGATAAAAATCTTGGTCTTCTCAAAATAAAGTCAGTGAGGTTGAATTGCAGGTTTCTAAACAACTTGTAAATTACTTTGTTCTAAATTGAATGACAATGATAGCTTTTCACGTTTTTACGTGTTTAATTTCCAAAACGATTAGATGAATGGTTGTTTTATGTCATACTTTTTCTACTTAAAAATGAAACAATTAAATTAAAATTAAAACATTAAATATTAGGCATTTCACTAAGTAAATATTTAAATGTTATAATGTTAGTTGTTTTATATCCGACCAGGTAAACCTACGTTTAATAGTTCGGATTTTACTGCAATTACCGACAAAATTGTTTTAGATAATGGTGTCGGATATTTCAATACATTATTTTAAAAGTTTCACATAATCGAGGAAGCTTTCTACACTGAGAAAATACTAGTGTCCAAGATGACTTACAAATATGTGCAGAACAGTTCCTGGTTGGGAAAAACTTGGTCTGTCACCAAGACAAATGTATGTCATGCGGAAAACACTTTTACTAATGACACAATGTGTCAAAGAATGACATTCTGGGGACACATTATTCTATGTCATGAAAGGAATTATGTCACGTGTAGTACATAAAAGGTACCGGCTACTATTTATAATGTGGATAAGATATAGCTAAGTTACATGGATATATGAAAATGTGTTTATGTATATGTAATTTTTGGAATAGAAAGAAATATAACAATTCGTTCGATGGTTGCAACATTGAAACTCTTTTATATGTCTCCTACCAAACAATTTATGAGACAGCAAAATCAAAATTGCTCGCGTTATCATAACAACTTATTCTAAGAGATTATCATCCTTTATAATTTTGAAATAACGTTATTAAATAAAGCCAAGTAAGTTATAAAATTATATCAAAATACATTTTAAACAGTAGTGAATTTTAATGGTGAAGAAATTGACTTAAATATCTTAAAGGAATAACTTTCGATACCTAGTGATAATTGATATATTGATTCCATGAGCTAACTATTTTTTAGATATATAATTGTATTAAATGTCTATTTGATATAATATATACATGTTCCATACTATGATCAATGTAATTTTAAAATATTCTGTTCATTTAATGGTATTTTATATTTATAGTCCAGAAGTTTTTTTAGTAAACAAAGTAAATAAAGTAATATAATAAAGCTAAGTCAGTTTTATACGAGAAAAAATATAATTAACTCACTGAATTTTTTGTTAATTAAAAAGCCAACACAGATCTGAGCTTTTCTAAATATTTTGTGATTCAAGCTAACACATTTGTATGCATATTTCAATATTTATTTTGTGTGAGCTAACATTTATGACTTATATGGTGTAAATATGTTGAGGATCCACTTCTAAAAGTCTTAACAACACTAATCATACAAGATCCATCTTGTCTATTGTCAATAATTTTGTAAAATATATATGAAACTTATGCAGACAATTATCTAAGTTTTATTTGACATTCAATCAAAGCAATTGCCATCCGTTTATAAATTTAAAATGGAACTTGGATGGCGACGATAAAATTGCAAACAAATAAATACTCCTAGGTTCTCCTATACTACTCATAATCAATAAGTAGCATCCGAAATCTACTTGTTGTTTTACGGAAAAAACAGCTGCCTCCCGTTGTCCAACAAAATTATATAGTCTGGAGTATGTTGGACTTTCGCCCTCCGTATATTAGCAATCTAGAGTGCTGGACAAAAGTTTGGAAACTCCCAATTTCGTTCTCGAAATTTATATAAAATATGTAGAGTACATAATTCATGATATCCAAAAATGTTTTATTAATTAAAAAAAAACCTAGTTGAATACAAGTACAGTACTGGAAATATTAATTGCTCACCTATCGCAAAATTCAAGATTAATCCTATTGGATAATAATTACTGGTGTATAATCCAAATGAATCGATCTTGGATTTTCCAAGATGCAGGTCTATTTTAGTTTCTCAAACTGAGCAACGCCGGGCATTCCATACCAAAGTCATGTTCTGGGGGTGTATCATATCTGAAGGACTCGGTGATCTTGTTGTTGTTGATGGGAATATGACTGCCGAACGTTATGTGGAGATACTTCGAAGTCATATGCTGCCTCTCATGAATGCGCAGAATAATCAGTTTCAACAAGACAATGCCCCTCCTCACGAAGAGCAACCACATTCCTTCAGGAGAATGCCATCGTCGTTCTACACTGGCCGCCATATTCGCCAGATATGAATTGTATCGAAATTGTTGGTCAACCTTGAAGAACAAAGTGCGTCAGACTCCTATAGAACAAGATAATTATGAGCTAATACAAACTGTAAAAGCATTGTGGAGAGAAGATGTTGAACTTCAAAACATGGTACGCCTCTATGGCTCAACGCGTGGCTGTTCTTCATAGACAGAAAGGCAGTTATACTGGTTACTGAACACTTTTGTATTACATTATGTACTTTTGACTTATCAATTGTTCAATAGATAAATTTTCTTTGTATGAATATTTTTATTCTACTTTGTGGAACAATAATTGTAATTTTGGTGAGGGTGAGCAATTAATATTTCCAGTACTGTATATATTAATTTAAGTATCGTAATACCAAATGTCATTAGCTGTCAAAATTAACATCATCATTTTGCACATTGTCTTTTGTTCTTCAATACTCTTTGTATCTATCTTGGCATCGATTCAATTAGATTTGGACAAAATTCTGTTTGAGGGCCATACGTGATGTGACGTGAAGTATATGTACATAGGTTATGGTTTTGAGAACTATCCAAAAATTCTCATAATCGTAATTCAATGACTTATGAAATGCTATCCGAACTGCAATTTTAGTAAACTGATAGCTCATAAGAAGTAATTTGACGGCTTACTAGACGTTATTTGAAGAATATTTTTTATAAAATGATGGCAGATAAGGCGTACTTTTGCGGCACATCCCGTTATTCTTCTTAAAAATAAAAAAATCTCGCGTTACATTTAGTGTTGTTCTTTATTTCCATTTAATTTGCAGTCATTCTAATTAATATTTTTACATCTCCCGTTATTATTTCTATAAATATAGCACATAATATTTTGACCACCTAGCTATGTATTATTACGTAACTTGAGTTATTACCATAATGGCCAAACTATTGGCCCATCCAGTGACATATATTAGTTGGATGAATCACGCCACCCATATTATATTACGGTATTGATTATGTGTTAATTATTTCTACATTGTATTCACTTAGAGTCGTAAACGAGACATTAGTGAATTTAATCGTGGTTAATTTGTGGCATATAGTCAAACTGTACTTTTTCATTCGTACATTAAAAGTATCAATACAATCAGTAAAACAACATTTGAAATTTTCTGCAGTCCCTGGCAGTCCCCGTAGTAAGTCAGGCAGGAAGCGATGTACAACCAAACGTGATGACCGGATTTTAAAGTCATTGGTAATAAAATCTTAACAAAAGCTAAACTCATTAGGAACCTTGCTGACTCCGACGAACCCGATCTTACGAAACTAGAACAGATTAAAGATAAGAAACTATATATCGAATGAAAAAGCGAGAACAATTCGAAGTACTCCATCAAAAGAGTGAAACATCCGCCCTGTGGCATGCGCCAGTAAGAGCTGTGCTGGAACCCTTAGCTAAAGATATGGCCTTAAATTCACAACCAGACAGTGGAATCACTTAAAAACATTACAAACTATACAAAACAGAAGATGGACAGGACGTTTTTGAGTATAGATGAAAGTGTATGAATAGATAATATACTGCAGCTTGATCACATTTACTTTTAATATTAAGGAATATTTTTTAGAGTTTATATGTTTTCCCGAAGCATTTTCCTAGTAAATTGACGGCTGATAATACAAGCTAAAATGGATGAGAGGTAGGTATATACAACACAATAAAAAAATAATTTATTAAATTAATAATTTACAACATACATAGGTATAAGAATAGCACAATTTATAGGTAATAATACATATTACATAGTAAGCCATAAATGAATTTTTGTAATAAAATGCACATATTTTTTTAATATTTAGGAAATGGCAAATACAATTCAGCAGAAAATAGTTATGCCCTTCGCAGCTAACAATTACATAAAATTCTATTGATAAATATTATCTACATAGCCTGGATCTGATAAATATTGAAGTTAAAAGGATTTCAGTATCAAACCTCAGGAAATATTTGTCTCGTGCATAGATAAACCGCAATACACCAGTCTCAGAATGATTGTCTGACAGCAAATCAGTTACAAAAACCTCATCTAAGATGATCTTAATGTGTAGTTTATCCAAATTAGGATCATTTAAGTTTAATATTGAGGGTCTCATTTAATAAAGACACATCTAATAAGTGAGTTCCAGGAATGTTTTAATATGAAATGCCTGCCTTGAAGAGTTAAATAAATGGAGGTTATCTTTGTGTATAATGATGCTGCATTTATTATAAAATAAATTGTCTTCATTTTCTGCAGAGGAATTGGACTTCTGAGTTATCTTTAGGATGATCTTGAAGTACCAGTACATCATTTAAAATATTTACAAATTTCATCAAAATGAATTTTACAGTTTTTTAAATGCAAAATTATAACATGATTTGATTGTATACATATACAGTCTAATATTAATTAATTAGAACTGTATTAGAACTTGATTATGATATATCAGAATAATTAATATAGATAAGTAGTATATTTTTATCAAAGTATTAAATGACCAGTACCTGCTTTGACAGCGTGAGTGCCTTTTAATAAAATAATAATACTTTTATTCTGCATATTTTCTACCTTTTCTCTTTTTATACAACATTTCCAAAATATGCAATTCTGCTGTTCCTGTCAATTTTCTAGTAGCAAAAAAACGTTGACCAAAACATTGTTGAAGAAGCTCTTTGGTATAACTGGAAGTTCAATATTCAAATAACTTATATAACAAGTCAAGTATTTTGGGATGTGAATAAAAGGGAATATTCAACATTGCTTCAGTATAAACTGTGCATAGAATGTTGGCTGTTACTGTATATTTCCCACCTGCAATTTCTTATTATTTCTGAACATTGGTTAATTCATTTACAGCCATAGCCATGGAAGTGCAAAATTTTGCCTTTCGTTTGTTGCTACTAATTCTTCCACCTGCTATTCTGTCAACCTGATTATTTACTTTATATTTTCTAAACTCTCGGCAGCTTTTCTTTCTACCTTTGGATTTCGTCTCTGCCCTAATGCATATCTGGCTGCTACTGCATGAAACATTTTCTTTAAAATTGCATTTTGACCTGGTTTTAGTATTAAACACCAGGCGCTTAAGCCTAAGTATAGCTATTTCCTATATAAACTTTAGTGACTAAAACAAATGTATGTGTTTAGCAATTGGTTAAGACTAAGAAAATTATAAAGACTAAGAAAATTCATCAAGTCAAATATTGGCTGATACATAGTTTCAGAAAATTGTAAGACTAAGAAAATTCTTAAGACATAACGTTGACCTTACCCAAGGTGTCCAAACCACCAGTAATATTCTCTGCCAATAAGCGAAAAGCTGAAGGAATTCCACCAAATAGCATGTTCTTCTTCATTTATATATTTAACCTGTGGCACACAACTTTGGAGACGAACAGAGACCTAAATAATTATATTTCAAATTTATCTGAACACAATAAAATCTCAGTGATAACGTTTCTAATTTTGGCAACATGAATAATTCCAGATTTCTGAATTTTAGTCCAAACATTACTCTTATTCAACATAGCATTAATCTTCTTTCTAAAGTTTTGTCTTTCAATCATACTCTACCTACGTATATTCTATTTATAAATCAGATACCCTTCTGGGTATTCATCGTTTACTAGGATCTTTCGGACATAAATGTTTTAAGTCATATATTAATTCTAACTTTAATACTTCACAATTTCCTATTTAATTAAAACTTCTAACTATAGGCCCGGCAAAAAAAGTTCGTTTAGCCAACGTTTATATTACTGATGGCAATGTAACATTGTCATCATTAATATAAACGTGATTGTGTTATAGAATACTCTATGGATATCTATGGATCTATTACACAATTTACAGAGCAGTTGCCAGCTTGTGAAATGAGGCTACAGCGTGACAATCCTACTGTTGTCCAAGTTCGGGCAGCTCTACGTGCACTTACCTGTAATAAGATTTTAAGAATAACATCAACTGGAACAAATTGTGAACCAAGTGATGTCTCATTTCTCCTACCTTCTCTTCCCGAAAGCGAAATTATTTCTGAAGCCGATTCTGATGCTCCAGTAATGAATATCCCTAGTGATGTACAAATGATGTTGACGATAATACAATTTTGCGTCAAGAAGAAGACCATGAAACATATTCTTATGTAGCTGGACATCTTATTCATCATGTTATATCATGTTCTAAATGCTTAAAAATTCAATTTCAACTCCATTCAAATTGTCATCTGTAGAACCAATAGAACAATTACTTCAGACAGAAACACTTAGGGTAATGGTTTTTGCTTTACGAAAACAAATTCAACACATCTCAAATATTTCAGATTTAATGTATAATACATTTATTTAAATTGACGATCTAC
>JAUYWI010077863.1:0-24814 GCA_034780595.1 Parotoplana pacifica
TAGTAACAGATCTAATACAGACCCTAGTAACAGATCCAATACATAGCCTAGTAACAGATCTAATACAGACCCTAGTAACAGATCCAATACAGACCCTAGTAACAGATCTAATACAGACCCTAGTAACAGATCCAATACATAGCCTAGTAACAGATCTAATACAGACCCTAGTATCAGGTCTACAGACCCTAGTAACAGATCTAATACAGACCCTAGTATCAGGTCTACAGACCCTAGTAACAGATCTAATACAGACCCTACTAAAAGATCTTTTCCGGCCCCTTGTAACAGGTCTATAGACCCTAGTAACAGATCTAACACATACCCTAGTAACAGGACCTTCTTCAACAGTAGCAACCATTTGTCTTCCAAGATTGTAAAACTGATCCAATTCTTCAAGAATGTCGTCTACACCATTGAAATCCTAACAAAATAAGACAACCAAATTTAATAAAATGACAGCAACAGAAATCCGTCTTAAATATTCATTTGATCACAATATCCATGCCAGGAATGCATCAACGATAACTAACAATCATAAGCATTCCCAGCACTGCACTGAGCATACAAATCAGACCAAACAAACCTTGTGAGCACATATCCAAAGGACCCACCAACTTGGTGACCCTTGTCATGTCGATCAAACAAAAAGATAACTGGAAATTCTCTCCAAGGTTCAATTTACCTCATCGGAATTGGAAGCCTCACTGCCCTTGTGAGCGACAACAGCCTGAGATGACACGGCTCCACCACCACCATTCTCTCTACTGGAAACCAGCTGTGCCTTTTGCTGCTGTAACTGCGATAACTGTTGCACCTGGTTGGTCCTGATATCCTCATGATCACGAAGCTGCTGGACCAAGTTATCTCGCTGACGTTTCAGTTCCAGCAATTCATTCAGTGAAGACTAAAATAATGGACAGAAGCAGCTGTGCAAACGTGGTGGAAGTTAACTTAATTCGCTAAAATGACCCACCTGCATTTGGCTGTACTCGGGATCATCGGTGGATCCCACTTGTGAGGACAGCATCTGGTGCTGCAATGAGGACAACATCTTCTCAACATCAGAAACATCAGACGACTGGAGATACAAGAACAATGGTCAAGTTATTTCCTAAAAGCCATTCCACACTGAAATACTAAGTATCATGAGTTGCATTTTAAATAATCTGTTAACTAAATGGTCAATAAATTCACAAACAATTTGGGTTATAAATTCACATCAAAGGTGGGGTGTCCTTTTACTTCAAGTGGATCAAATTTGTAGAAAAAATATAAAATTTATTAAAAAGGTGACCATAATTTAAAAAATCTGAGCAATAGTGCTCTCTATGACATTTTGATAAAAATGAATTAATTTTGCTTCTAAAGATTGCACAGCCTCATCTGTGACTTTTTTCCAAAATCTTCATCAGACGTTTCAAATCTAGCAGACTGGTGGGAAGTATTTTGTAGAGTATTAACTGTTCTTACAATCACGTTTCTGTAATATGCATGTGTAATTGTTTTATGAAGCAACTAGAGACAATTTTGGAGAACTAATTTTGATTTTTGTAGTTCTAGAATGTGATCACCCTCATAAATTTGCAACATTTTGAGATGCAGACTTGACAGTTTGACAAATATCTTCAAACTTTCCATAATTTAAGAAAAAGCACAAATATGGTTTGTATCATTGAGGATTCATATGGATCATAGGCACTAATTGCAGCACCCTACATAATAATTATTGCACTTTGCATGTGCCTGTCTTTTCACCATGCACCATGTGCACATGTTGGGACACCACAGAACACTGGGAATATATCAGGATCTAGTTGCAGCAAAATGTGCTTAATTAATTTACAGTTGTATTGGCTTATTGCCAGACCCAATTTTAGTAAGCCAATTGGACAAATAAGAAATGAAATTGCATTTACATTGTCATCAGATATGGAGGGCTCTGCTTTGTTTGTCTGATTAGCTGCCTGAAATAAAAAGTAAGAAATTTGATATTGATCCTACAAGAAAACCATATAATTTAGAAACACTAACCATTTTGAGAATCCAATTATTGTCTTCTAAAACAAAAATAATACAAAATAACAATAAATACAAAAAGATAGAAATTTTATCAATCATGATTCTTTTAATTAAAAATGTCTGAAAAGCACTTCACTATCTAATTAAACTTATTTTCTGCATCATTATTATAAAGAAATTATGATTTCAAAATCACATAACTACAGATTTCTAAGTTACTCACCTGCCTGCTAACTCTATTATCAACCATATAATCAATAAGAAAATACTTTACAATGATGCCAAGATTGGCTCTATCCCACTTGTGGAGAAATTAAAAAATAAATAAAATAGAGAAATGTAACTAAAATCAATTAACTGTAATCTTTTGCTGAAGTGAATAAATATTATTTTAACAGGAATAGTTTGATAAAAATATACTACTGGGCCTCATCAGCCAGGCATAATCACAGCCTGAGCAATATAAAATGTTCGTATGTTTCATATCAAAGCATAAAAGAGAGGAAAATGTGCAATAGTTGCATAAGAAGAGAGAAAATAGAAGATGTTCAGAAGAAAGTCTGTTTTCTTATAAAAGAGCACTCACGCTGTCAAAGCAGGTCGTTTAGCTATTTTACTACAAAGATACAAATTAATTTTGGGTCTCATCAGTCGTAATACACTAACTCGCCTTACACGCCAGAGGATCCGGGTTCGAGCCTACTTACTTACGGTCAAAACCGGTCTAGCACCTACATAGTGGTTTATGCTGGTGAATAAAAATTTGTTAGAACAGCAATTCAATTATAAAGATATGTGTAGGTATTAATATATTCAAATATATAAATTTGCTTGACTAAAACAACCAAAATAGCAAAATATATGTTTCTTTTAATTTCTATACGAATACAACATATAATATAAAGTAAATTTGTGTAATGCTTAACTTTGTTATTCAACATTTCCGTCCATATTGAGAGAAAAATATTCTATTAGATTTGGATCAAAAGAACATATAGTGTGTCAACAAAATATGTATGTTAAATCTTTTTATTGTAAATATTGACACGAATAGAGCGTTTACAATTTCTTTCTATTCTGCATATTTTATTCTTGTGGTTTTGACAAAACTCTACTAATAAATGTTTTGAAATTCATAAAGTGATCTAGAGAAAGGGTTGTTTCATCTAACATTCAAAAACACACATAATAATAAAAATAAGAAGAATAAAAGACGAAATAATTAAAAACGAAAAATGAAACTTTTCCTTAAAACTGTTGTACTAAATAGAGAGTGTTAGAAATGTCTTTGGCGGTTTTCGTAAAAAAGATAATGAATAAAATAGACACTTTTAGTTGGTACACAAAGTACCATGGAACGATTCATTGACAGAAAAAAAATTTTTTTTGAAAAAATCAATATGGGGCCGATGACGTCATCAGGTCAAAAATCCAAGTACCGATGACCAATCGACTTCAAATTTGGTGAATAGGTACACTAGTACAAATCCATAGATATCTTTCAAAATATTTGCGGCAAAAAATCGATTATGCAAATATTTTTGAAGGCAAAAATCGATATCAATATTCTTAACTGTATTTATGGATTTGTGTTACTAAGCACCTGCCTACACACTAAATTTTGAAGTCAATTGGACATACATACTTTAATTTTTGTACCTGATGACGTTATCGGCCCCTATTAGATTTTTCTAAAAATTGTCAATGAATCTTTCCTAGGTACCTTGTGTACCAATAAGAGTGTATATTTCATCATTATTTACGAAAGGACCAATGTATAATATAAAAAACGCTAAAGACTTAATCTAAACAAAAAAGGACCATCCATAAAACTTCAATTTTTGGGTGACCGTGTATTAATTAGATAAGGTAATGTCAAAAAGTGAAATTATCTGACAATTCTTGTTCAATTAGCAATAACTTCATAATTAATATTTGTTTTAATAATGAATTGTCATTTTAAATTTAAACGTAGATCAACTAAACTGGTTTTCATTTCATTTTGGTAAAATTAATAGAGACAGCAGCTACAACTGTGCAATGTTCTAATTGTATACCTACAGCGTTTATACATAAATTAGAAGACTTGCGTCTATATTTATCCATCTACATACATACAAGTTCAAACATTGCACTTTTTTGGTGAAATAATTTGCTTTTCCACAGCACAATTAGACCTGTGTACATGTCGTAAAGTGACCTAACAAGGCATCATTTTGTATATTAGCAAAGTGAAGGGAGGACATAAACAAGAAATGTAACAACATCCTCTCATTATGCTTCAAATTTATAAGTTTATTTTCCAAAAGTAATCATTATTTCTTCTAAGGAAATGTTGTTTGTTACCCGTACCCTATAGGTACGTGTTGTGTTAGTTAGATTAAAAACTTGTTTTAAAGTGAATTTATATTTGCATTACGTAGGTATCACTCACTAAAAGAGCAAATTGCTTCCTTTTATTGTTGCAATTACTTTTGGCCAATTTAGATATCTTTATATAATGACAATAGAGCAACTAATAAGTTTTTCATAAGCTCTAAACTATTTAAATAATTGCAATTATACATAAATACTTTCTAAATCTAAAAGTGTTGTTCATTTATCAGTTAATTGTGCTACATGATGAATGTAATTTTTATTTTAGTAATTAATGCACTTTTAACATTTTCTAAGGTCAGATCTTTTTTTTTAATTTCTATTGTTAAAAATGGAACTGTATAAAATTTAGATAGGAGTTATTTTTGTCAGCTATTTTAACAGGTCAATCGACCTAAAACGAGTGATTTCGATTAACTGAAAAGTTTAACACAGATAAAAGAGAACTTTCAGTTTTTAGCTCATAACTTTTGAAGACAGTATGCAATTTTACTTTGTTTTGAAATTTTCTCATATCTCTCACTCTGTGCTTACATTATTAGTAAAGTAAAACACATAGCAAAAAAATAAACCATTGTTGTAGATAATATGTACATTTACAGAAACTCTATGACAAATCTACAAATTTAATTTAAATTTCCAAAAATAAACCGTATTTTTTAAACATTAATATCAGTTTTTCTCTGACTTTTCTAACGTAGGTTATGTAGGTATTTCCAAAAAGCATAATAAACATACCGACACAGAACCATGGATAAAAATTTTAAATAAAATAAACAATATTAGCACACACTGAATGTTCAAGAAATATTGACTTGAAAAGTGTTGATAACATTTCAGTAGGGTAAAGTCAATAGGAATTCTCTATTCGATGAAAATGACTAATCAAAGACTAATTTAGGGGGTATCTTCTCCTTCCCCTTGTGTGAACCAGAATGTTATGTGCCGCAAATATTTGAGATATTCCTGCACTACAGGGCGGCTCTCTCGACTTTAGAGGGAGTTACTCTCCACCGTTTAGTGTTCTATGTGCGCTAGGAAAACACATTGTATTTATTTTTGGAAATTTATACATTAATTGCAGCCAAACAATAATCATTGTTCTGCGTCGAATGAAATAGGCACATACCGATAGCTGTCGACAATGCGAAACTAACCATCTTGAATTAATTAGTCAGTATTAAATACCTTGTTTTCAACATAGACCGTAAAGATCTCTATGGTTTTCTCTAACTGCTCAATAAAGTTATTTATAAAAACAAATATTTGACTAAACCATAACATCAAGTAAATGTTCCAAAAAACAAACAAATGTGTTAAGTTGTTATTGGAATCTAATAAAGATAACGACACTTCGATATTATTCCAGTTTGAATTTTTTAGAAAATGAAATTACTCTAAAATGAAGCAAAAGATTAAACAATTTCTATACACAGTAAAGTGCACAGCCATAGAATTTTACCTGTAAATTATTTTTTTTCTTATACTTGCTATGAAAAGTTACATTCTACAGTACGGAAAAGTAGTTATCTCTTATTGTGGAGTGTAATACGAGTATAAAGTATACTTTTCCAGTACCGTAAAATAATAGTTAGTCAGATTACTCTATGGATTTCGATAATAATTCAGCAATGCATCAAATAATAATTACTCTATGGTTTTTGTCATAAATAATCTTTTGAAACGATAATCATAGAAATGCAGATTCCCCTCAGATTTATAAATAAAATGCTTAGTCATGAAATTTTACCCGTCATTTCAGGAAAATAATTATAACATTTTTATAGGTAAATAATATGAAATTAAAATTTGAGACCACACATCTATCTGCAAACATAGACCGATTACATTTATGTATATGTGCACTCATTATTTTGATAAAAAGTACAGTCATCGCCAATTAATCAAGGCTATAGCAGTCTTCATGATGGAGGACACTCTTTCGATGCTATCGACAGTGAGTGTTACTAATGGCTTTGTATAAGAGCGGAATCTCTCCGAGAGATAGCCGCTTTGTAAAGTCAAGTGTTATTCTTATTAAAAACTTATTCCACCATTCGTTTCGCCAAGGACAGACCACTTTATACCACTTTCAGCAATTTTATTTCGATATTTTATATTCTTGCCACTTTTACTCAATATTGTATGCATGTAGGTAGGTATAGTTTTAAAATGATATGAATAATCTTCTGCATATATACAATAATGTGCCGAGTAATTGATTTAGACAGATTTATAGAGCAAAATCGGAAACCACTGGAGAGGAAATGCAAAGAAAAGACTCGTGGTGAACTCTCCTCCTTTATCAAATGGAAGTAGAAGAAGTAGATACACCTCTGTATTATTTTATTTCGAATACCTATACACTAGTCTTGTCAAAGTTCAATATCAAATTGCATTTGTATCATAAACAGTTTAATGCATCGTTCTTTTTTCTAAAATATCAAAAGGAGAATATTATATTTTCCCTTAGAATGGTTATCCGCTCATATTATAAAGACATTTCCATTCATTGCTATAATCTGTGTCGAAAGGGGGGAGGACATATGAGATCTATATAATTCTAAGTCTCTCACACATGCTTGGGGCAAATATATATGTAGATGTTTGTATACCTACATAGGAATATCATCTATACCAATAAATTTTAAAACAATAGCGACCAATTTTAAGAGCCAAACTATTGCTTGACGCCCCGATCGGAGCGAGTCATAGTAGGCAGGCGGTAAGAGCTGCATCCAACTGGAATAAAATCTTTAACTGAACCTGACCTGACCTGACCTGACCCACATTACCACCACAACAATAACAAAGGGGAGGATAAACATTGGAAATGGATACTCAATGACAAACCCATCTACCTACAACATGTTTTGCAGTTTAATTCGTTGGGGTGGGTGAGGGGGGGGGGAAGGTTACATAGATTTGTTTCTGAAATCTGTTTTTGTTTTTTTTAATTATACACCAACACCTATCTACAATGTATGGAGGTGTTGGAACATTTTAATCGGGTTTATAGACTATGTGTAAAACAAAACCATGAAATAATCCAATATTTCTATTAGATTTTCGAAGCCATGTGTTTCAACTATTAGGTAAAATCTACAAATTTAGAGTATTTTTATAATAACTAAACAATTCCCGCAGTTAACATAAAAATATAAATACAGCCCCGCCAATTAATAACGCCCCCCCCCCCTATCTAACTGCTTGTTAAGTAAATGTTTTTTATGAAGATTGTCACAGTAAGAGAATTTTTTGAAAGATGTAGCCATTTCAAATCTGAAACCTTATGGTTCTGAAGAATATTCTAAAAGTGAAAGATTCATTTTTTTCTAAGATTTTTAACTTTTTTTCCCTAATTGATTTACTTTGAGGAAAAGATTTTACAAAAATAAAAGTCTACCTGAGAAAGTGAAGTGAGTTTATCCCAAATATTTTACTTTTGAAATATTCTTCAAAACCATTAGGTTTTCGGATTTGAAATGGCTACTTCTTCTAAAACGTTGTCTTTATGTGACAATCTTCATAAAACACTTACTTAACATGCAGTTAGATAGGGGGGAGGGTGTTATTAATTGGCGGGGCTGTACATAACATAATTGTCATACAGTTAATTAAAAATATCCATTCAAGCATTTCTTTCCGCATTAAAATGGTTTTCTAGTAAATCAAATTGTCAGGTTTTCTCAACAGATGTACCGAGCTGTCCCACTCAAACATGCATACAGAGCCAAGATCAGATCAGATAACATATTTTTAGATCACACACTCAATGAAAAAGAAACATAATTTGATCATCTTTTTCCGCGCAAGTCGACGAGCAAACCTCTACATACCCATATTATTCTGTCGACAGAAAAGATATTAACTTAATTTAATCACATGTTGACGCAATTCGGGGGCTGTTTCTGACTACATTATGTCGGTAGAGAGAGGACTAGATTTATTCCTCTTCGAGTAATAGACACAGAGTAAGCGAGCAAGGCAGTTTGCTTCAAGGCGTCAGCATTTAACAAAAAAAGCCCCATCTTAGACCTCCATATATCAAACATGCAGCTCTTATTTTAATATTTAGAATAATTATTGTTTTCCCAACTAAAACATATTCAACATGTTAGCAAAACGTATAGCTAATGTTGCATGAAACTCAGTACAAGGAAAGACAATATAAAGATAATATCGTGCGTCAATCAGAGTTGAAAATTTTCATTTTTCATTACCGTTTGAAAGTTTATAGCATTTTATTCTCTGTTTTTTTTTGTTAAAATAGAAAACAGCATGAGGTCACATATTAGTTACAACCTCCATTGTCCATCATTCTCTTATACAAAACATGACATTCAAGTAAAATTGCTATTTAATTTCCAAAAATGAATGTCTGTCTGACTATTCGATTAGTATTATAGTACAGATGCCTAATACTATTTTCAATCAAAGAAATGTTAATCTCATTAATACCAGTTTTCTGTTAAGGTCAATACAACCTGAATAACCCGGTCCACCCTGACATTTACATAATAAAGTGATAAATGATGACCTGTTAACACCCAGTCCAGCAAGATTTTCCTTCACCTCAGTCGTACACAGGTAGAATTCTTTTTTAATGTGCCTAGTCCTAAAATTTAATATCAAATGTTGTTAATAAGAAATTTATCACATAATATCTTGTCAATGTAACTTGATATTATACTTTTGTGACATCACTGATATCAAATTATGCAATAGTCCAACCAGTCCATATCCACTGGGGGCATTGTGTTTGCACTTGAGGCTTAAATAACAATGCAGGGACCAATTAACCCTTGAGGGGGGGGGGGGTTCCACCCCAGTAAACAGAGGGTAGTGAAAAGTTCAGTAAACGAAGGGATAACAATTACCAAATCGGTTCCGTAAAATGTCCATCGCCAATTTATGGCTAAAATACACACAAGTCCCTAACATTTCAGAAAGATGCCAAAAATGAGTTAGGTATATTTACAGGGTGTGTCAAAAGTCAGCGTCAATTAGTAAAAATAAATTAAATATTATGTACAATACTACTTCCAAGTAGTATTGCATTATATCATAATTTCATATAAATAACATTAAAAAATAGTTTGTTATTTTGTATAGAAATTATAAGGAAAATACAATACTACTTGCAAGTAATGTAATTTTTTTGTTTAATTCATTTTTACTAAATGACGTCGACTTTTTTATTCACCCCGTAGTTATGACCACATCATGATGGTGACTCAATAAACAGAGAGAGAACTTTCAAACAACCACGACAATAATGGGGTAATAGCCCCCCCCCCCCCACACACACACACAGCTATGCGGCATTGTATATATTTTAAGTATTAAAGAACAAGTTTGACTATATATAAATGGGAAGCCTAGCAAACATCACAAAATATTTCGAATTATGATATTTTTTTGGCAAAACTTATCTTCTATTTACTTATCTCGTATTTTTTAACTGCCATTAAAACTTATCTTTGTGATTAGAGAATGCGCATTAATTAGATCAATAAATAAATGGGATCGAATAAATCAAGTAAAATATTTGGATTCAAATTAAAAGAGAATTAATTGTTCAGAAGTACAATACAAGGTCGTCTGTGTAGGATTTTGTACAAAAAATGTTAAAAATTGGCTCTGATATGCTGCGGGTGTTATGGGATGATAACAACAACATCTGCATTGTTAAGAGGCAAGTTCATTGGGGTCGGCTGATGTAGATTTTATTATTAAAACCATAGATATTAGTATTAAAACCATATATTTTATTATTTAAACCATAGATATTAGAATTAAAACGAGGGATATTGTGATTAAAACCATAGATATTGTGATTACAACCATAGATATTGTGATTAAAACCCTCTCATCTCACGTATTATTAGGCAAACAAGTGATGAGGAATTCTGAAGATAAAATAGTCAGACATACATGGAGGAGAATACGAAAATTAAGATTTGTCGCGTTTTTTAGAGCACCTTTTGACTTTGAAAGGGCCATAAAAATCGGTAATTGACCAAAAATCAATAAATTGTCTTCTAATTCAGGGTACCGACTTTTGCTTAAGTCACAAGTATTTAACAATTGATGTGATCCAACGTTGACAGGAAATAGGTTTTCATCTAAATATTTAATGTTATTTTTATTAAAAATTAAATGAAATACTTGTAACAGCAACAGAAGTCAGGACCCTAAATTTTAGGCCAATTGAAAAAACGAGTAAAATACGATTTTTGAGAGTTCGGAATTTAAACATAGGAAAGATTATTTAAGGTCCTCTATGTGGTCTCAGGAGTGAGGAGAGGGCAACCAATCTTAATTTTTATATTCTCTAAATTGGAGTTAGTCTCTCCACAAAGTTTGGCGCTTGTAATAAAAAAAATCCGATATCACCGATAGTCATACATGCCAAAATGCTGAACCAATCGATCATCTCATTCTCAAAAGTTTGACCCTTCACATCCTAAGGTCTCATATCTCACTTCAGTATCTATAAAGAATGAATAATAGTCGAATTATCTCTTTAGAATCCCCACCAGAGATATCAATAATTTATTGATTATAATCATGTTGTAGATCTATGGCCCGTGCTTGAGGTCCACATTATGAAAAGGTGGAGGAAGACTATTTTATTATATTGTGGACCGATAGCAAGGGACATATCTATTGAAATTATTTTGCTGTGCCTCAATATGCCTCAATAGACTTGTATTTTTAAATTTTGGAATGATATCAGTATTTCTTATCCCTATTTTAATCTATGTTTTATGCTCGACTTTATTTTGCGGGCCTCAATATGTTTTCTCAATTATTAACATTATTTAAGGGTATAGAATGATAAAAGTTGTATTAACAATGCCATGATGGTTAACGTAGTTCAAACTGAATCAAATTTGATGACACGTTAATTTTAGGAGTACATGCCTAAAATGTTTTATGTATATTTTCTATTTTCTCTCTTCTTATGCCGCTGTAGTAGTTTTTCCTCTATTTCATGAGCTTGATATGAAACATACGAACATTTTATATTGCTCAGGCTGTGATTGTGCCTGGCTGATGAGGCCTAACAAGGCCGAAACAGCTGTTCTGGGCTATCACTTGCGAGTAATAAATTTTGATCAAAGTATGTCTGTTATTTTATTATTACTCTTATGACACTTTTCAATATTCAAGGCTATAGGTATAATGATACAAGGTATATGACAATGCTGAGGTTAGCGTGTAGTTCAAACTGAATCAAATTTGGAAACACGTTAATCATAGGAGTACATGCCTAATAGTCGTAATACAAAAATGCAACTTGGTCTTTCAAAGTTTATTCCATCCATAATTCAGAAATACAGGTACCAACATCATTTCACACATGTCTACTATATAGATACGGTACCTAACGTTCTCCAGAAATGAGGAAACTTGTTAACAACCATAGAGCCCGCACTCTCTCTGCTTACTCATAGAAAGTCCAGACCAAGCGCCTACATGCAGCTCCATACAAAGCAATCCTTTGAAATGCCAAGTACATCCACATTTCTGCCACATTAGAGCCAGCGGCCTGCGAGCATGTAACCAATATCCATAGACATTATAGGCAATATTTTTCTTACAATTGTAAACTTTTCTCCTTATAGAACAAGTTTCTACTAATTATAATTTATATGTCGAGATGAGTTGCACATTTTTTTCACCCAAAAGTACAAACAAAATGGTCAGATTTTAGCGCAGGCAATCTCCTTATCCATCAATTATAGCCTTTCCCTATGCATACGTAGCAGACTTATCTTCTTATCCGCGCGTGCAACGCCTTATGTGTGTTTATTCATCATTAAAAACTGGAAATTGATCACTTTTTTAATACCAAAATAAATTGCAAATATAGGAGAGATAGGTGCTTTGCCGCAGAAACTAATATATGCACATTCTCATGTATGATTGGCAATAATATGGTAGGTATCTAGTTTATATGGTACATAAATAAAATTTCATCTGATTAGATATTATGAAGCGTACACAGGCGAGGAGTAGGGTAGCTACACATGTAATGGGAAGGGCTGATGAGGTCAAGTGTGGCTATGGGTAGTTAGTTACCTAGAAACATGTGTTCTTGCCAGCACGCACATGATGGCCTAGCTTATTGTTTGTTATACATCTTCCTTTTAAGTATGTGAGTCGATGAAAATTATGTTTTACAACTTCCTTATATATGTACTTATGTGCTTTAATAAATTTACCAAGACACACTATAGATGTTGTATATACTGATTAAAATCTACCAATATGTCAGGGCCCCGCCTGGAAATGCCAATGTGTCTCATCATCAGAGCCCTGGAAATACTTATGTCTCATCAGAGCCCTGGAAATACTTATGTCTCATTAGAGCCCTGAAAATATTTATGTTTCATCAGAGCCCACCAAATATATGTGCCACATCAGAGCCCCTGGAAATATCTATGTCTCATTAGAGCCCCTGTAAATATCTATGCCTCATCAGAGCCCCTGGAAATATATATGCCTCATCAGAGCCCCTGGAAATATATATGTCTCATTAGAGCCCCTGGAGATATCTATGCATCATCAGAGCCCTTAGAAATATATATGCCTCATCAGAGCCCATGGAAATATCTATGCCTCATCAGAGTCCCTGGAAATATCTATGCCTCATCAAAGCCCCTCGAAATATCTATGCCTCATCAAAGCCCCTGGAAATATCTATGTATCATTAGAGCCCCTGGAAATATCTATGCCTCATCAGAGCCCCTGGAAATATCTATGTCTCTTCAGAGCCCCTGGAAATATCTATGCCTCATCAGAGCCCCTTACTTTAACAGTAAGTAGGTATGCTAGAACTACACAATTCGACATTTTATATTTCATTGTCAAAATTTCGGATTTAATGGCAGAAATGTTTCATTATCAGCATAGGTGGGTTCGGGGTACATTTCAAGCAGAGAACTTCCGTTGATATCGCCACTACATGTTTGCATAACAGTGCACCAAGTACGCCAACTACTGGTTTATTATGTCTAGACAAATCTCATTTAAAAATATTTTTTACTATTTTAATTTGAAAAAAAAGTTGTTTCTAGTTTCTAATAAACAGCGCTGCATTGCAAAATGCCATTCTATGTAGATACAATCAAATGTCTATGTACAACATCATTCTATGTGTAGCTGGGATAGCTGAATTAGGCGGCATAGACTGTGGTTTGCATGGGTACAAACCGCAGAACATTTTGGTAAGTATTTAATGCTTCAATTGTCACTGCTAAAAATCTAACCCATGCGATCGTGGGCATTTTAGCGGATCCATTGTACTAAGTTAAGCCAAATTTACTTTTTTCTGAAAGAGCTTCCAAAAAATATATTTATACTAATTAAATTAAAGATATACAAGAAAAATATCAATTCAGATGAGAAAGTCTTTTACCACCGCTTTGAACAGATGATTTAGTTATTTAAACTCAAAAGCAACATGTCACTTAAGTACCAACTGTCTCAATATACTACTTTTGCAGACAAGTAGTGCGAGCCCAGGATGGCTTTTCGACCTTGTTATGGTCTCACCAAACCTGTCAATGCAAAGCAGTCAGATAGAAGGCCAGCACCAAATAGAAAAACAACCGTAAGTTTGCATACAAAGCTGTCAGATCAACTAAGCCAGACCTATATGCAAAATTTAATTACTAAACACAATCTGTAGAGTTTGAATAAATCCATTAATACAGAAAAACTCATGAAGCCAATAAACCATAATCAAAACTTCTTGCTCTGCATAAAGAATATAAGTATAAAATTGTAATTGTTGGATTTGATGCTGAAGATAATGTCACACCGTATATACATAGTCCACAAGGCTAACTGTTACAAATATAACCGTACAGATGTACATATTAAAGTCAGAGCATTTTATAATATATGGCTCATATTTTATAGTCTGCATATCTATCTTTATTTCTGTGTAATATTTTATTCATAAACTAACTAATGGACAAGGCAAGCATTGCCATTTCAGAAAAGTTCAAACAGGATATTAATTTCCACAATAATTAAAGATATTTCAGAACATAATTATTACTAAATGTCAAAATGACAGTAAATATCATAATCAGAGAAAGTTCCAGCACAATACTAGAAAGGAATGGAGATGGAAGAATGTTGGATGTAATGTTTTTTTAGATGTTGGGTATATTAACATAAATGATATTCTTCATAATATTTTGGCCTAAGAAGACTCCACGTTACATCATGATGTCAATATTAACAGGACATATCACTAGTATCACAACATATCACTAGTATCAATACATATCACTAGTATCACAACATATCACTGTATCAATACATATTACTAGTATCACAACATATCACTAGAATCAATACATATTACTAGTTTCAGGACATATCACTAGTATCAACACATATTACTAGTTTCAGGACATATCACTAGTATCAACACATATTACTAGTTTCAGGACATATCACTAGTATCAATACATATTACTAGTTTCAGGACATATCACTAATATCAATACATATTACTAGTATCAGGATTTATCACTAGTTTCTGGACATATCACTAAAATCAATACATATTACTAGTTTCAGGACATGTCACTAATATCAATACATATTACTAGTATCAGAATATATCACTAATATCAATACATATTACTAGTTTCAGGAAATATCACTAATATCAATACATATTACTAGTTTCAGAACATATCACTAATATCAATACATATTACTAGTATCAGGATATATCACTAGTTTTAGAACATATCACTAGTATCAGTACAAAACCCTTAGTTTCTTGACATATCACTAGTATCAGGACATCCTAATAGTTTCAAGATAATAACTGGTATCAGGACATATCACTGGTAATAGGACATATAAATAGTATCAGGATATTTCACTAGTGTCACTATTATCAAAGCATAACACCTCAATAGTTTCACTACATATCACTAATATCTAGACATCTCAGCAGTTTCAAAACATATCACGAGTATCAGGACATATCAGAATATCTCACCAATAGTATCAGAATGTATCACTAGTATCCTCGAATTTAGTCATTAATAAATTATCCATAATTAACTATTATTTATCGTTTTAGAGTACTTCTGATTTTTAGTCATTATTCAGATTTATCAAATGACTGCACCTATATATGGTATCTTCTACTTTTAAATTAAATTTCTTCTGGTGTGGTCTGGCCACTTGCTAATATATCTAGATACCTATCAGCAATACAATTCTTTGTAGTTATATTAATGAATAAAATTGTTAATTGCCTTCATCGTTGTCTTCTACATGTTCAATTTAGTGAGTGAATAAACCAATTAATTTAGAGAGTTTAACAGCTATCAAATCAAATTCAAACAATTTTATTATTTCCACGGTGAAAGTGTGCAGAATTCTAACCGATCGATATTAACCTCTTGCTAATGGAGGGTATGCGACCCCCAGCTCAGAAACGGTAAGTCTGGTTGAGCTGAAATATCGGTTCTGTGATAAACATTTTTATTTTGCAACTTTTTTCAAAACAGAGTCATTTGGGGGTTAAATCTCTTCAATTTAAAAAAAAGAAAAATCATTCCTGAAGTCAATGTTTAAAATACTACCTAATTGCATTAAAACATTGAGACACGTTACTTGATTCCAAACCACTGGAAATTATTCACAAAATAATATAAACACATTTTTAATCATTTAATAAAAAAACACTTTCTAAATATCGATTGTTTTATGGACCTAACCCACGAAAGGAAAAAGTAAACTTTTCAATCTTCTAAAAATATCTTCATCTTCTCCAAATCTCAAATTTAAATTTAAACAATGATTTCGTTAGCACTAAAATGATTTTGATCTAAAAATCGGTAAACAACTATGAAATCGATAATAATGAATAATCTTTTTTTAAATACCTACTTTTCTTTGGAAATGTGCTGCTGATGCAGGAACGACACAACATGCTTTATTTGTCTCAAATTTGAAGTCAGACTGACAAACTTTATTTTTTGAAATTGATGACGTCATCGTGTATCTTATTGGTAAGAAACCCTTTACCATAAAACTTTCCAAGCTACATGAGAACCAAATTTCAACCCTATCCCCCTACGGACAATATGATATAATAGGTGGGGGGATGGAGGGCAGACACCCGCTTTGTTTGTCAGTGGCGCAAGCAAAGAAATTTCCAACATCATCCCGAGATAATGCTAACAACAGGGAGATGACAATATTCTAACCAATTAGATGAATAAATACCGGCTGTCCAGTATAGCATAGCGAAATTGAAAGATTTCCAGACATTTCTTAAGGGAATTGTTTCAGCTGCAGGATAAAATAAGATGGTGTGCACAAATCTAGTGAACGAAATAAACTCCATTTCAAAAATCTCAACCACGAGTTCTAACAATGTCGTAGACAATTGGGCAAATTTTCCCCAAAAGTATATTCTTCTAGTATAACAAAAGATCAGCAAAGTTGAGGTGAAATATAAACAAGATTTGCATATTATTTATTTAATAACCATCGAACTACATCCATCTATCCTTTAGCAAACTTGACACTTGAAAAATTAGAAATGATTGGCAGAAAAATTGGGATAAAACTTCAAATATTTGTTTTATTTATTGTTTGTTTGTTTTGTTTTTTTTTCTACAAAACTACAAACTGTATATTTTCTCTTATATAATATGCATGATACTTATGCAATTTATGGAATAATATTGGGGCGGGCATATCTTCCTCTAATATTGGTAGGTAATTATCTGATAATAAACTTATTGTCACGAGAACGACTCGTTGATTCCCGGTTTAGATAAGTGTGAACGAACAAAACATTGGCATAGAACAGAGACTCCTCATGAGTAGTTATATCACATAATCACTGCAATTTCACTAATAAACAGAACAAAACTACAGAAATTAGCTCAGTTCAAAAAGATAACATATGAAACACACATATTTACTCCTACAATATGTACATGGCAAGATAAGGTTTTTAGACGTAACTTCCTGTCAATAATAGTTAGGGAAATAAAGAAGAATGGGAATAATATACACATCACTTCACGGTGAACTTTTTGATTGAGATTTAGATCATCTTCATGATGAGAACGGTATCATATCTTATATTGAGCCTGGTACGATAAATACATACAAAGTATTTATTTAGAAGTATTACAGTTTGCAGCCTGTTCTACATATATGTGCATATGTAGAGGTATTTTGATTGAAGAAATGTGATGGAACATCATCTCAATACCATACAACACACCAAAAATCATACTGTCACTGCTAACAGCCGTCTTTAAATTGTGCTCAGTACAAAAATGAACGCTTTGTTAATAAATTACTGAAAAACGGAAGTCGAGGATTAAGTTAACTACAAATTGGAGACTTCAGTGCTTGAAAATATTTAAAAAAATGTAAACTACATAACTCTTAATTAATGTATTATTTTATTCTCCAGAAAAAAAAAGAGGTTTATATTAATGAATAGGTTAATTATATGTAATTATGTAGTAGGTAGGTACCTATTTTGTGTGATTTTGTCTATGGTAACATCTCCCCGACATAATTGTAAAATGTAGACGGTAGGAAACTTGAATGTTAATTAATTAGACTCCGCCAAGTATATTAATTAAGTAATAAGTAATCCCAAAGTAGATTAACTTTATATAACACATTTAAATCAACCTGTTTATTTAGTTATATCTTAGAAAAAATATACATATAATGTATAGAAATTAAACAATAGTAAGATTTCCCTAAGTATTCTACCCCTTCTTCTAATTCAGCACATTTTATTGAATTCGATTTGACCAAATTAGGGTTACATGTCTCACCAAGATGGTTCTGGCGAAGTACAACAACATCACTTTTCAATTTGCAATTAGCAGATATTATTAATATTAATTGAAGATGAAAACATAACGCCCCATTCACCCCAGATTATTGCAGCCTTCAACTAACTTAATTAAGTCTAACAAATGAGGAGCATCATTCATGGGCCCAGCTACCAATAATGCAAAACTTCATCAAAGACATTATCGCGGCAATTCTGTAGCCAGACTATCAGCTACCCAATATTGTATTATGTTAGCGCTGGAATCGGCCTGAGAGTTGGGGTTTTTATTTTTTTGGAGGTGAACAAAAAGGGAGTAAGTAAGTAAGTAAGTCTTCTACCACATTCCATTTTTTGATATTCTTCAGCTCCTATAATACATTCCACAAAACTCTATAATGTTTTAAATTAGTTAATTAATAAGGACATGCCATACTTTGAAAAATAATTAAATGAATCAGTTGTTCTCTATGCATCTGATAGTAGCCCAGATCTAGGTAACATGACACTAATACAAAAGTGGTTTCATTATTCTAAACTAAAAAAATTTTATTGTGTTGTTTTCAATTAAACAAAAAAGTAATTAGAATTTCTATCTCCACTGGCAGCGTCGAGATAACAGATTTCTATAGAAACATATTTTCAAGATGAAAGATTAGCTTTAATTCAATTTGGTTTTTAATATAATAGAATATTGTTGAAATTACCCATTATTTTTATTATTCTTTGTGAACACAAACTAGTCCAGTGTACTATTATTATAAATGTAGATCAGAAGTGAAATTGTTTTTCGTTTTAAAAGCCTAAGTACTAAAATGCTTTCAAAAAGATAAAACATCCCAATGTAACCTGGAAATTAGAATAATTAGACAAATAGTTTTTTCAATTGCTTTACATTCGAACACATATTGTAGTAGGTACATTTTAACAGCCTTCTCCAACGGCAAAATTTCCCTGTTTTCAAAGATTATATTTGAACATTTATTGATTTGTATGTTAGTTCAAACTCGGGTTTTTGCACCAATTAAGGGGAAAACTAGACGATGCAAGGAAGAAGAAAATATCATAGCTATTTAAAGCTTTTCTAACCATCATCACAGCCAGATGCTAATCAAACTGTTAGATGTCTTTTTCAGCCATTTTGTTAATTAGAATTTAAATTAAACATTTAAACAAATTAAAACGCATATTTTAAAGTGAAAATCTAATTCAACTCTAAGGTACGGCGATTATGTTACATTACAGTTGATAAGGAAAACAAACAAAAACAATGCCATTTGTAAAAAAGGTCATTTTATATACAATATGTCTAAATTTACTTCTTTATTTCAGAATGTTGAATTCAAAAACTAATATGTCTGTCTTAATTCAAAATGTAGAATTCAGGAACTATTTCCTACCAAAATGTAGAATTCAGGAACTATTTCCTACCAAAATGTAGAATTCAGGAACTATTTCCTACCAAAATGTAGAAATTAGGAACTATTTCCTACCAAAATATAGAATTCAAGAGCTATTATCTACCATATTTGATAATGTAGATTTCGTGAACTATTGTCTAACATATTTCATTATTTATGTAGAATTCAGAAACTATTGTCAACCTTATTTTAAAATGTAGAATTCAATAGAAATTGTCTACCGTATTTTATAATGTAGAATTCAGCAACTAGTGCCTACCATTATTTTATAACACGAGCTTCACAGCAGACCATCTATTCATTTCTCCAGCGATATGTTTCGCATTCTTTAAACTAGTACCTAAAAGCAGAAAGGATACTTGGACATTATTCAAAAAACCGTCTGGAAAATAAAATATTTCTAAAGAGAATAAACGTTGTTTTATTATTAAAAATCTATTTCATAATCTTGTTGGCTAACATAATGTTGTACAATAAGCTTCAAATATTTTTCTTACATTCTGTTAATTTTAAAAAGTAAACAGAAGCGACATTTGAGCACTCTCAATTAGAGCTCAGCCACAGATATGTATAGGTAACTAATAGACATCGAGCATTTACGTAAAAATGTTCCTTGTGCCAAAATACAATACATCTACTGTGTACGGATGCAACAATAAAACTGGATCGTATGCAATTAGTTGCAGCCTCACGCTGAGTCATAATAATCAGTCTAATAAATGAAACAGCAGACAAATTTATGATCCAGAAATTTTACGTCCTAAAAACATAGATATTTCCTTTCAACGAAGTTTATTATATAAGAATGTAGCTATTATATAATCATGACAGGGATATTTCAATCCATGTTGTTGGATATGAATCTAAAATTATCACGTTTTGATCAACTTTACTCCACAAACACCACCACAGAGGATAAAGGTTAGGGAGAAGACTTCAAACACTAGTTTTGATTCCGTGTTGTTTGAGCATATATTGAAATCAATTTACTGCTTTTAATGTTCATTAGAATATACGTTCATTGTTGGAAAATACGGATATGCAGGCAATTAACCAATGCACATTCTCATAATACTAGTTTCATTTTTCAAGTAATAAAATAGAAATTAATATTTTACAGGTAACCTTGATATTTTTCCTATGGCACTTATTTGAGTTCAAAACAAATCGTAAAATAGAAAATTAGTCCCTGGCCCCTCATGGATCATTTGAGAAAAAGAAGATTCTGTGCTACTTTAGATTTCAAATTTCATTAAAATAGGTTTATCAGGGCTAGAAGAGACAAGCTCTTCAACAAGGCACTATTTAATAGACTACTTATAACACATTACTTAAAATTCATCAACTAATACACTACTTCTAATATACTACTTATAGTATGCTACTAAAAACACATTACTTATAGCATATTATAGTACTTTTATCAACCTCCCATGAATAGGATTAAATTTTAAAGAAAAGTTCTTTTCAATTTTCTCGACAAATTTTAGCAGTCATGTCAAAAAAACTTTGACGAATAATTACTTACATTTGATGCACTCCAATAAATCTAATTACTTTTTCAAATTCCTCTAATAGAAGCATTTCATTTTTTGGTAGGTACCATTGTTGGTCTTATAAACGATATTAGCCACATGAAAGTTTTGAAAATCATTATAAATTAATTAAATAAATTGCCATAATTCATTTCCTTATTAAATATGCAAAAATCAATTGTTCTAGGCGCGGAACTTCTCATCACTTCGGAAGCCAGAGGTTAGGTGATTGACAATGAGGAACAACACACTGTGCTGGCTTATAGACAAGAATTTGATTGACACATGTAATATTACACTGCTGGAGAGTTGTCCCCATTTTTTTTTCTTCTTCGATGTTAGAATTTGATTTATTATTTACCGTTTTCCAAGTTATAGTTTCTTTGGTTTCCTTCAATCTCTCCTTCTGTCCCGCCCCCAGATAAACAATAAAACAACATACAATGACATGTTAATTATTATGTAACATTAATTTATTGATTTTACATGGCTAGGCTCTGTGTTCATGACTTTGTGAGGTCAGCAGTTAAAACGACGATATTGTTCTGTGTCTTCTCCCGAAAAAAATGTTGAGAATGATTTTACTACAACTTCTCCTCCTCCTTCGTGTCTAAAATAATGTAACCACTTTTTTTGTGGATATCGCAGAGAAAATATAAAATAATATACAATTTAACAAAAATCATTGGTACCTTATCTTTGGACAAATATTTAAGAACAAAACAGTTAAAAATATTTGGCTAAAATCAATTTGACTGCTTTTGTCACACACAAAAAAAACGATTCAAACTAAATATGTACCAATGTTAGAGAAATATATCAGCTATACCTACTTCATTTGACAAATATCTGTACTAGAGAATGGCATTATAAAACTGAATAAATAAAGTACATTTTAGAAATACAATTATGCGTTGCTCATTTTCTCTAATACCAAATAAAACCTTTGATGCGGACTACTAATAAATTTATAAATACACAACAGAGCATGGTATTTTGAGTGATTACTTTTACCAAGTGTAAATGCCAATTAACTTTAGGCCACCCCTCCAATTATCTAGTCTGTATCTGTATTTCCTGTTTTAGAAAATAAAAAACAGTGTTTAAATTTGCATAAAATGTTATACCTAACACAATTAAATACATACATATTACATAGGTAGGTACATCCCACTTGCCAAATATTAGGAAATTTAGCCATTTATCCCATTTAATGCGTCTACGTACAGCTGACCGGAGACAAACAAAAGGTAGATAGTAAAACAAATTCATTGATTGGAAGGCAATTTAGATATTTCAAACAAACAAACAAACAAAAAACAAATCCTGGAGGTGAGTCCTCAAAGCATCAGTAAACTGCTAGCCAGGTACCTATGCGCATTCTTCTCCAAATACTCTCTGTAACCAACAGACGACCCAACCTCTCAGCCCAGTCATTCAATTCAGTGACAATGCGTTGATTGATTTTCAATATCTCTGTCCCAATTCAGTTGACTGTCTCTGGTTTTCTTTTGAGTAAAGCATCGATATCATCCTGTCATTGTTTCCAAAAAACTGTTCAACAACAGAACATTTGTTTGGGGTAAAAGTGAATAATTAATGGCAACAAACTTTCATAA
This sequence comes from Parotoplana pacifica, assembly GCA_034780595.1. Lineage (NCBI taxonomy): Eukaryota > Metazoa > Platyhelminthes > Proseriata > Otoplanidae > Parotoplana > Parotoplana pacifica. The sequence goes on from JAUYWI010077863.1 coordinate 22,838, forward strand.
TTATTGTATTGCGCTGGGATGAAAATGCTATTCACTTCTTCCATATCTCTAGTAGAGTCAAGTTTTAATCCATTAAATATTTATGGTATTATGTTTACAAACGTAATAATCTTTTTTTTGTTAATTCTCTTTTGAAGAAAATGTACCTATCAGTTGTCTTTAGTTACTTAAACAGTGGCATAATACTAACCAGATTTTCTTTTAAAAAACTTAACCTATACTCGTTAGGTAATCTTCTATTTTTAATTCTTCTTTGTACATGTAGTACGTTCACATATAGTTTGGCTCCGTTTTCTTCCATTTCTAGAACAGCGCATCAGATACACAACTCTCCCTATTATTAGGATAGGGAAATTTAGTTAAGGGCCATCCTCTTTAGCGGTTACATTATACAAGCAAAAAACTTTGCAGCAGAGAGATAGATTGATAAAGAGGTTTATGTTTGGGTTATTTTTAGAAACATTTTTTTAAATGATTTGCAAAAAGGTAACATATTAATATGTAGCTATGTACCTACATACAAATTTGTATGTATAATAAATCTCCTTTTTCTGAAATTGACACTTATTTTCATATGTAGAATAAAATCTTAACTGCAGCAAACATTCAAAATATGAAATAAAAAATAAAAAATAATATCTGTCCAGCCTTCGACAGCACTAACATAGTAATGAATGTAATCCAACCAAAAGATGTATAAAAATATAAATATGGCTTCAACATAAAAACAATATTCCTTCAAGATTAAATCAAAACTATGTATTCACCCAAGCTGAAGCATAATAAGATGACCTGTCAAGCTCGGTGATTGAAAGTACCATCTAGTATATCCGAAATCCATAAAACATTCAGTCAGAAATGAAAAATGTAAAAAATTAAAAATGCAAAACAAAAACAAGAAATATGGTGCAGGACTTAGAACCCATGGAATGATTGTTGTCTTCAAGGATCGACTTATAAGGCCTCCAAAATATCTGGATCTACTCCGTGCGACTATTACCTATGAAGTTATTACAGTAACAATCCCCATTCGAGGCCATGCTAGTCGCTCGAAAGAATGTGAAATTTTTCTTTGTTAGTTTTGATATATATAAATACGCGCGCTATTGAAAATCCAACATGTCCGAAAATGACAAAATGAAAATATTTACTAAATTTATGCAAACGGAACCTATTCACACATACCTCGATAATTCTACTGTCACCAAAAAAGGAATTTATATGCTTGATAATGACTCTTATTTTGTGTTGATGCCAAACTACATTAATAAAACAGATGCAGACCATATCCACGAACTACCAATGAAACTGGAATTCAAATCAAAACAGCACAAAAATGGAACACCTGAATCAAGACAAACGTACTACGTTGGACCCAAGTACAAATATAACGATATTGAACATGAAGAAAATACCAACTGGAACCACACATTATTAAAAACCAAAGCCAAGTTAGAAATAGATTTTCTTTGCCCGTTAAACAGTGTATTAGTTAACAATTATACCAAAAACCAATCTTTACCGTTTCACAAAGACAATGAAAAGGAAATTTCATCAGATATAATTTTTTCGGTATCAACTGGGGAATCTAAATGTCTAGTAATTAAAAAAGGAGATCAAAAATTAAATATCCAATTAGATAATGGAACACTCCTCATTATGGGAGGTACAAATTTTAACAAAGATTATCAACATGGTATCCCCACAAAATGTAAACAATCAAGAGTAAACTGTACATTTAGATTAATCAGTACAACTAACTTGGATTTTCAAAATATGATAATGAAAGAAATTCAAGACCTTAAACTGTCTATTAATGAATTAAAAGAACAAATTAGAAACAAAGATGACATTATCACAAATTTAAAGACTCAAATTGAGCATAATGCAAAGAAAAATACAAATATTGTGATTCTAAAATCAGACATAAAAGAGGCCACAAAAGAAAATTGTATCAACAAAATAAACTCAATCTCT